>JAADXC010000609.1:0-16182 GCA_023336425.1 Phytopythium cucurbitacearum (nom. inval.) | reverse complement strand
CTCTCCTGCTGTTGATGTGACTGGGACTTCACCTTCCGGTAGATTGAGCGAGTGTCCGACGCGACCAGTGTGGAAGATCTGCACGAAGGTCTTGCCTCCTTTGGCATGGATGGCATCAGTCACGCGCTTCCAGCCTGCGACCTGAGCCTGCGTGAATATCCCCGAGCTGCCAAAGAATCCGCGGCCCTTTGCACCGACATTGGTGGCCTCGGCAATGATGAATCCACCTTGAGTGGCGCGCTGGCTGTAGTACTCGGCAGCGATCGGCTTGGGGACGCCCGAGTCTTCACATCGGAGCCGTCCGAGCGGAGCCATGACCACGCGGTGTTCGAGTTCGATGGGGTTCTTGCCGCCGAGAGTGAGCGGGGTGAAGAGCTTGGAGGACATCATCCTTGGCGTAACGGAGATGTCAGGAGACAGGAGGTAAAGGAGGAATGAGAGCTCGAGCAGCGGTGACAAAGGTTGCCGGTCCAGCAAAAGATACCCGATTAGTCAATGTGAATGCGTAATATTTCAGCGGCCATCATCACGTCCGAGGCCACAATCAAGACCCTCCACAAACCGATCGATGCTTGTGGCCACCTCCAGTCGACTGAGCACTGCACGCGGACAGCACTCGGGTGAGGGGCTGCAAGCACAGCTATGGTCCACGAGATCTCTACGATATCAACACTGCCGCAGCAGTAGTAACACTGCATCACGGCAGTTATACGAATGCACGAATGTACTCGAATCTGCATTCTATTCCAGCTAATGGCAAGAATCTGCTCTACAAACGAAGACCAAACCTAACTGTTCGGACGAAGAGCTCTGCGTTACCAATTAAAATGCCGGAAGCACACTATCAGATCAACCCGAGCAGATCGGAGCCAAATTCTCTCTGTATCGCTCGGCAAGTCAAACCCAATGTGTCAGCAGGTTTCATTCGCAGCAACCGAATTCCGGCGCGATGGCTGAGCCCAGCCACCTTTCAGCACAGTACAGTTTCAGTCATTACCGCGCTGTGACCGCGGAAGGCCCAGACATGTTGGTGGCATCGACCTCTCTGACCTAGTAGAGTCTTGGGCTGCGAGCTGTTGATCAGTGGACAGTCAAGGTTGCCATTCGGCACGTCAGCGCACAGTGGTGCGAAAAATTCGTCGACACGCACACGAACCATCCCCACCTCGCGCTATCTCAGTACTTGAAACACGAAGCTATCCTGTTCTCCGAGCGTTGCGTCGTCCGTGACATCTTGGCGTCCACCACGAGCGTGCGGTCGTCGAGCTGCTGACGAGCCGAAAATCCAGCGCACAGCCACAGCCGAGCCGAGATCGAGGCGACGAACCGGGCAAACAGTGCATCTCCTTGAAGCGTACTGCATTAACGCTGCGATCAGCGCAAAAGCCAGACCGATGATGTGCTCGGCGTGCTTGGCGTGCTTGAACGAGCTGCAGCAGCCCGGGCGTCTCAACATTTGCTGGCAATGGCCAGCTGTGACCCTCTGAAGGAAGAGAGAGTCGGCGATAAAGTGAGGCATGTGGTCAAGAATCGGGTTCGCTCATCGTCAACGTCCGAGGCGGCGCAAAAGCGAGCACAGTCGCCATGCGTTTACAGTCACGGAAGAGGAGCAGCGGCCTGGCAGCTCGTCTCACGCAGGTCCAGACGACATCCCCGCGCAATCTTCGTTGACGCAGACCGCGACAAAACCGGTGTCTTGATGCAGGAGCCAGTGAAAGTGGCGCCAAGCCGCAGTGCTCTCTACACGGTGGCTCCGTTCCTGTCTGTGTGCTCGTCAACCCAGAATCAACTGGCTAAATCGCACATTCGGAAACACGGTGCAGATCGAACAGAAAATTTGTAGGCGTGCTGACTATCCACTGGCTACCGAGTCGTATCTCGGAATCTGGCCTCAGATCCAGACCGCCCAACGCTTGCGTGAGTAACGGACGGATTTCAGCCAATCAGCCAGGCCCAAGAACCGAAACCCGCTGGCGAAATCGAACCCCTGAAAACGCCACACCATACAAACACCAAGTCATGACATTTCAGTACGGCCATTCACACCAGCCCATGAGTTTTAGGAAACACTTTGACAGCTGACTAACACTGACTGGACCGGAGCCTTCTCGCCTCCCTTCTCGTTTCGATGCGTATCAGGTGGTGGCGTCACGGGCCATCCGGCGTCGCCGAACCCGCGTGGCCCACCCACCGCGTCTGGCCCTCGAGTATCCGGAGTCGCCCACAGATAAAAACGCTTGTCGAGGCCACAGCACAAAGCCTTGGGAAATGTATGGGTCTGCATTTTTCCCCCTTCCCGCGCAGAGGGCCAACTAAGGGGAAGGGGTTGTCACTACTGTTGAAAATTGTATGTCCCCCGCGGGCTCTCCCGCGACCGCCGAGCGTCCCGACTCGGTTGATTGGCATGCAAACGCACAACGCGACGACGCCGATCTTGCGTTGGCGCATTGCAAACCTTAGGTCCGCCGAGTGGATGGCTAATTCAGTACTTTTTGTAATCATAATCCTGACTCGATGCGAATCGAACATCGCGACGCCGCGCGGCTCTCGCCGCTTTTTCATCCACCATCTGCGGGCTAACGGTCCCACGGCATGCACAGGCCGCTCGCCGCCACTCTACCGGCCGCTGCGTTGCGCTGCCGCCTGCGCCTCTACCGAGCGCGGCGCTCCCCTGCGCATTCCCCAATTTCCCAAGCGATTGGGAGGTTACCCCCCTCTCCTATAGCAAAGCCTTCTCTATCCGCTTTGCTATCCGTAGCAGCCGTCCGCAGCTCACCCCTGTCGATAGCTCACCTCATCGTGACCTGCGCTCTCCCAGTTAGCAACTCGCGCCGCCATGGTCAAGTGCCTCCCGCCGCTCGCGGCGCTCTGCGCGGTCGCGGCGCTCGCCGGCACCGCGCGCGCGTCCTCCATGGACACCAACGCCTACATGAAGACGGGAGTCGGGCTCTCGCTCTCCAAGTCCAACCCGGCGTACGGCGGCGCTTGGGACGAGTCCGTCACCCTCATCGTCCCCGAGGACACGGACGCCGAGTCCGCGCGCTCGATTACCGTGAACGAAACGCTTAAGGCCGAGTTCGCGGACGCGGACGCGCGCCGTCTCAGCGGTTCGGTGTCCGACCAGCGAAACCGTCTCCGCCAGCGCATGATGGAGGCCACGAGCTCCGATATCGAGGACCTGGAGGAGTATTTCGGTGTTTCGATGGAGCGATCGCTGTCCGTGCTCAACTCGACGTACCTGTCGGGCGAGGCGCCGTCCGTGCCGTGGCCGTCGAGCTACTGGCCGACGTTCCAGGACGGCATCAACTACGAGTGGGCGGGCGAGGCGAGTCCGGCCGAGAAGTACGCGACGGCCTTCGGTCTGGACGTCACGGACTTCATGGACAAGGTGTCCAAGGCCACGGGCATCGACTCGCAGTCGAGCGCCACCAAGTGCACGTCCGACCGCTCGTGCGGCACGTCCGCGTGTGCGATCCGGTCGGGCGAGAGCTCGGGCTACTGCATCCCGACGTGGTACGGCATCTGCCACGCGTGGGCTCCCGCCGCCATCCTCGAGGCCGAGCCGGAGTGCCCCGTGACCAAGAACGGCGTGACCTTCCAGGTCATGGACATCAAGGCGCTGCTCACGCAGGTGTACGACGACGCCGGTGTGTCCACCGTCTTCACCGGCGCGCGCTTCAACGGCCCGGACTCGCCGGCGTCCACGGACCAGTACGGCCGCTACACGAGCGCGGCGCGTCGCGACCTCGGTCCCGGCTTCTTCCACGTGGCCGTGACCAACATCATGGGCAAGCACAAGCAGTCGTTCGTGCTGGACGTGTCGAGCAACTCGGAGGTGTGGAACCAGCCCGTGCGGTCGTACTCGGTGGACCAGATCGACATCGTCGACACGGCCACGGTCTGCGCCAAGTACTTTGGCGTGGAGGAGTACCCGTTCAACTCGGCCGCCAAGCACCTCGCGCACGCCAAGATGACGGTGAAGTGGGTGGTCGAGGCCGGCCAGGACGGCCCGCTCGTCTCGACGGGCTACGTCGACTCGTACACGACGTCCGACCAGTACGAGTACCTGCTCGAGCTGGACGACGACTACTCGATCATCGGTGGCGAGTGGATCGGCAACTCGCAGGACGACCACCCGGACTTCCTCTGGTTTGCCACGGGCAAGGCCGACAAGTCGACCGTCACCGAGGTCGGCCTCAGCTACGCCGACGTCGAGGAGCTGCTGAACGAGTCGGTCGCGTGCGGCGCGACGACCGAGACGCCGACGCCGACGCCGACGGAGACCCCGGAGGCGACGACCGAGGCGCCGACGGCCACCCCCGAGGCGACGACCGAGGCCCCGACTGAGGCTCCGACCGCCACGCCCGAGACGACGACGGCCACGCCGGTCGAGTCGTCGGCGTCCGGCTCGGACGCTGGCTCGAGCGACATTGAGATCCCGACGGAGACGCCGGAGGTGACGACGGCCACGCCCGTGGAGACGTCCGAGTCCGGCTCGGAGTCTGGTTCGGACGCTGGTTCGGAGTCTGGTTCGGACGCCACGGAGGCGCCGACTGCCACCCCCGAGACCACCACGGCCACCCCTGTTGAGTCGTCGGAGTCTGGCTCGGACGCTGGCTCGGACTCGACGGAGGCCCCGACTGCCACGCCCGGTGCGACCACGGCCCCGACGTCGACGCCTGTGCCGACCTACACTGGCGGCAAGGGCGGCAAGGGCGGTGTCGTGTACACCACGCCTGCCCCGACGACGGCCCCGACGACTGGTGCGACGACGGCTCCCACGACGGCTCCCACGACGGCTCCCACGACGGCTCCCCCTGCTGACGGCTCGGACGTCGACTCGGACAACTCGGAGGCCAACAGCGGCGACGACAGCGACGACAGTGACGACAGCGACGAGGACGAGCGCAGCTCGAGCAGCGACAACGACTCGACCGAGGTTCCGGCTGTGACCCCTGCCAGCGGCAAGGGCGGCAAGGGCGGTGTTGTGTACACGACTCCTGCCCCGACGACTGAGACGCCTGCCACCACGCCTGTGACGACCGAGACGCCTGTGACCACGCCGCCGACGACGACGTCTGGTGACGAGAACGAGAAGACGCCGGAGCCCACAACGGCGGCTGTGACGGAGACCCCTGCGGCGACCACGACGGTGCCGTCGACTGGCTCTGGCAACGATGAAACTCCAGCCCCGACCACGACCGCGCCGTCGACTGGCTCTGGCAACGATGAGACTCCGGCCCCGACCACGACCGAAGTGACGACGGAGGCCCCCGCGACGACCCCGGCTAGCGGCAAGGGCGGCAAGGGCGGCGTCGTGTACACGACCCCTGCTCCCACGACCGCGGAGGTGACGGAGGTTCCGTCGACGGGCAACAGCCAAGAGTCGACGCCCGCGCCGACCACGACTGCTCCTTCCACCGAGTCTGGCGACGACGAGGAGGTGACGCCGGCCCCGACCACGACCGAAGTGACGGAGGCGCCGACGCCGGCCCCGACTGCCACTGGCGGCGAGACTGAGGAGGTGACCCCCGCTCCTACCACTGTGACCGAGACGGAGGCGCCGACCCCGGCCCCGACTGCCACTGGCGGCGAGACTGAGGAGGTGACCCCTGCGCCGACGACCGTGACGGTGACGGATGCTCCGAACACCTCGACGGGCGACGACGTGACGGAGGCGCCTTCGACCGAGAGCCCCAAGGACGACATGGAGTACTCGACGCCGGCTCCGACCGCCACCACGGACGTGACGGACGCTCCTAGCACCAGCACTGGTGACGACGAGACCGAGGCCCCGACCCCGGCGCCTACCACGTCGACCGACGACGACGACGATGAGGACGACGACGACGACGACTACACTCCTGGCACGACGAGCCCGAAGGACTCGATGGACTACTCGACGTCCGCGCCAACCCCCGCCGCCACCACGGCCACGTCGACTGGCGACTCCTCGAACGAGCAGGTGACGCCGGCGCCGACGACTGTGAGCGGCAAGGACCCCCACAAGATCTGTGTGTAGATTCATTGATTGAGTCGATGAACATTGTGCGTTTGCATACCTTGGTAGTTTTGGACACTGGCTCGTCAGAGCACGAACTCGTGTAGCGCGAATACCAACTCGGGTTGCTTTCATGAGTGACTGTGCCGTTCATCCATTCGATTTGTGTCAACAACCTCCGATAACAGACACAAATGCTAATTTGACTTGGACTCATTGCGGGTTCGGATGTGTGAGGATTGCAGTGTGCAGATGAGTACCCGCGCATACACCACGCTTACAAGTTAGATTCTGATCATCGATAAACTCGAACGAAATGGATGCATAGCAAAGATCAACCATTATGCGAACGATTACCGACAAGGGGCTCTTCCGTCCCCAAAACGCGCGATATCTCTTCCCACTGAGAAGGCGTAATGCTTATGATGCTCTGGGTCTGCGGCGGTGGGACGCTCTCGTCTTCGCGTCCTTCATGGCTCTCTGAACAAGCGCACCAGGTTTGCCGAGTCAGCAATCCGACAATAGCATGATCGATGCAGACATCAACAACCCCTTACCGAGGTAGGGCAGTCCCGAGCTCTCATCGACGCCAATCTCCACTGCCATGTTGCGGACGAGGAACGACGTGTCGAACAGATTCTCGACAGTCTGCAGACAGCCACAACCAACCATTAGCCGCCCATGCCACAGCATCCAGACGACAACGTCCAAAAGCAGCTAGAACCTGAGTGAAGCTCCGAGGGTTGACAACTACATCAAATAGCGGCCGCCGCCGCACTTCCTCCATCTTCTTCTGAAGTATATCCAGGCGACGCGCCTGAGCGTCTTTTCGGTCTTTCTGTAATGCGCACCATCCAATACAGCACTATGTCAGGTCTCGATTCTAGCGACAGCCAGATAATACTTCTCCCCACCTTGTTCGTGTACTCGCTCGGCTGGCTCTCTTTAGCCTCCTCGTCATCCTGCACTCTGCGCGCGCGTCGCCGCTCCTTGTGCACCACCTCCGTGTCCATGAGGCCGAACCTGTTCATCACAAGAGGAGCACAGAGGTCATTCTTCGCTCTGCAATCCTCAGATCCAAAATGGAGAGCGAGCTCGTACAGGAAGCCAATGTCCGGCACACAGCGAAAGCAAGCGCCAGCAGCCGAACCGAGCGTGCTCCAGTCGAACGTCCCCGCCTGCGACTCGGACGAGCACGCGTCACGACTCGCTCGGATCAAGTCTGGCGCGTCGTACTGTCAAACAGAGGGATGGTCATTAGTTGAGTCTCTTCCACCACAACCAAAGACGAAACGGAGAGCAGTACCTTGGTGAGGTCGCTCGCTCCGAGCGCCTGCGACTGCTTGCCGACCGCGGCGTTGAGCTCGTCCAGGTTGGACGCGTCCAGGTTGGCCTCGCGCGGGTAGCACACATCGTCGTACATGATCTCGAGCTGGTTGGTCGTCTCGCGGAACGTGTCGGACGAGAGCTTGGCCAGGTCGGACGCGTTCTCGCGCATCGTCTGCAGCAGCTCGCGCTCTTTGTACCGCACCTGCCGCCGGTCCTTCTCCGTCAGCTTGGACTTGTGCAGGAACCCCTTCTGCCGCTTGCGTTGCTGCGCACGCTCGGCCTCGGCGCGCCACGCGGCCTCCTCCTCCTCGGACGCGTCGCCATCGTCATCGCCCACGGGAGTCGCCTCCCCATCGCCAGCCTTCCATTCCTCCTCCTCCTCCTCCTCCTCTTCCTCGCGCCGTCGCCGCCTGCTCATCGGTCGTTGATGCTGCTTGAAAAGCGCGGGATTTCCTTCGCTTTTTGCGCGGCAATTCGTTCGGTGTCCTAGTTTTATTCCTCAAGTAGCGTTCGAATTTTTTACGTCAGGATCGTGATCATATTAATGTAGGCCACATATTCCATTGTTGCCATTTTTGGAGACAAGCATTTGGGGAAGTGACTAGATTTCAACGCTCGCTTCGCGAGCGCGCTTACCAAAGAGCCAATTCCTAGTCTACGGGCTAAAACCGTGTGAGCAGGTTCAAGTCCAAGTGCCGACATTCTCTGTGGGCCTTCCAGTGCTCGCAGATCGCCTCCGCAACAGCCCTGGCGTCCAAGGTTGCTCTACATCGGGCTGAACTGCTTGTAATTGCCAATCGCCCTCTGCGTCACCTGTGCAGCGTCGCGGCTAGATTGTCAGGTCCAGCCGCAACGCCCCGGTCCAAGGACAATCGGTGACTGCATATTTTCTGCTTGTGTGTAAAGGATAGGGTGACGGTTTGCTTGTGGCGACCGGACCGATCGGTGACCGGACGGACGGACCGACGGACAGACGGACAGACGGAGGGCAGGGCAGGTTGCGAAAAGTTGCTGGGGAAGTGATTGCAAGCATGAGGTTTCAGATACTGTTGACGCGGGCGGTGAGCGCCGGCGCGCGTGCGCAGCGCCGATGGGCGTTGGGCTGAGCTTGAGGGCCAAATCCTCGCTCCCCAGCGATTGCCCCGTAGGCGCTGCAAACCCCGGCGTTCTACTGACGCTGTGAGAATACCACTCGACCATCGAGTATGATCCCCACCGCTCTCTTCCATCGCTCGGAACATGGATCTGCCGCTAATGCAGTTTTCTGTATGTATATCAAGAGGTTGGTGCGGCTGCCCATACTCGATCGAAGCGCTGCAAGGCGAACGGCAATATATATATAATCCTCATCGTCGCGGCCGAGACTGAGAGAGCGAGCAAGTTCGCTGCGGCGCTCGTGGAGCCAAAGACCTGGCTCGCATTCGAGCCCGCGCTCGCTCACAGCTCGACGGCCATCGCATCGCGGTCCCGC
Source organism: Phytopythium cucurbitacearum (nom. inval.) (assembly GCA_023336425.1). Taxonomy (NCBI): domain Eukaryota; phylum Oomycota; class Peronosporomycetes; order Pythiales; family Pythiaceae; genus Phytopythium; species Phytopythium cucurbitacearum (nom. inval.). The sequence goes on along the minus strand of JAADXC010000609.1, from coordinate 7,381 downwards.
GACGTGTAGTACACCTCCTCACTGGGCCGGCGGCCGAGCGTGTAGCTGCCCTGGCTCGGACGCCGGTCGTTGCTGCCATAGCTGCCGGCCAGGTCGCCAGCGCTGCCGTTCGAGCGGCGGCTCGGCAGACCGACTCCTATTCTATCGTTCGTGCCTTCCAGCGACGAGTTGTACGTGTAGATCGGCTCGAAGTCGGTCGGCGGCGACGCCTTGAGGCTCTGCTGCAGCTGTCCTGGGTTGCTGGCGGACCGAGGGATCGAGTAGCCTCCGCTGTTGATCGCCGTCTCGCCGGGACTTGTGCTCGTCGGGTGGTAGTACCCGGCCTCCTCATACTCTTCGTTCTCCTGCAGACGCCGGCGAGCCTTGCAGTAGCACGTAAGGATCGACACGCACGCCACGCCGAACGCCAGCACGGCCGAGCAAATGATGAGCGCGATCTGCCACGTCTCCATGCCTCCCTTGCTGTCGCCTGTTCACAGCACCGGGTGTCACACGTCAAACGTCGGTCTTGGCTGTTGCCGCACAGGGTCTTCTCTTCACTCGAACGAACCTGAAGCTGCCGAGGAGGCGTTGTCAGAGCTCGTGCTGCCAGCGTTGCCGCCGCCGCTGTCGCTTCCGCTTCCATTTCCGGTCTGCGAGCCTGCTGTCGAGGTCGAGTCTGAAGACGAGTTCGCATTTGGTGTTGGTGTATCTGGAGAAGACATGAGCGGAGCAACAAAGAGCAAGATAGGTCGCAGCGTTTACCGATTCGGGGTCACGACGAGAGCGGCACGCGGTGAGAGATGACAAGAGACAGCAGAGCCGTTGGACGGGGCCGCGCGGGGGCAACAAGACACGCAGCAAAGGCACGTGCAGAGCAAGACACGCAGCGCGCACCAGGTAAAGTCGTCACATTAGCAGAGCTTGGGGTCAGAACAGGTGTGGGGGTGGGAGTGGGCGTGGTGGCGTTGGAGCCAGCAGAGGAAGAACTCGTACTTGTGTCGCTCGACCCGGAGGTCGAGACGCTCGAGGACGCCGAGGACGATTCGAGGTCGCAGTCAGCTACAATTGCACGCGACCAACAAACAGAGCAGAACAGAAGCACGTGATCCCGTTAGCAATCCGATCCAGCAATACCTCAAGTCCACCACAATTACCAGCGAGCGCGCCAACGTACCGCAGTTGGTGCCGTAGACGCACAAGCCATTCTGCAGCGCGAAGCCGATCACTGTGCCGTCGCTCTGTTTCGTGTAGCATGGGCCGCACTGACACCCGCCCGAGCCCGTGCGACTAGCACCCGAGCCCGAGCATGTGCAGCCGCTTACGCCATTCTCTCCAAAGCCGTACAGCGTCTCGGTCGAGCAGATACTCGCGCACGCCGCCGCGTTCACTGCGCACATTCCACCACCGCCAGAGCGCAGCACCGCCAGTTAGTCTCACTGTTCCTCCCTCATCCACTCGGTTCATTCTCCCCCCGCCGTCGCCTGCCGCGTTGTCGATCCCTCCCCGTCTCCAGCGGCGGGGAGGCTGCGGCCCTGAGAAGCCCAAACGCGCGGTCGGTACCTTGTTCGATCAGCGCCACGCTCGCCACGCTCGCCACCGCTAGCCACACCACTCCCGCACGCCCCATGCTTGTCCTCGGCGGATCTCGCGATGGCCGCCCTGAACCGATGAGAACCGGCGCTCCGAAGGCTATACATAGCAAGACAGCGAGCGGCAGTCAGCACAGAACCGGGAGCGAGCGGCCAGGGACGTCGACCCAGCGGCCGCGCGGTCTGACCACCCGGATCGCGCGGCCACCACCAGTCGACACCCACCACCACTACACATACACAATCTCATACACACAACCTACCAGTCTCTCGGAATCTTGGGCCGAGTCAGGTCGTACACTACCGAACGAACCGGCCAGCGGCGTGAGACCGTCGCGGACGCGGGGGGCACGTGGCGTGTCGCGGACGATGAAAGAAAGAGCGGCCGCCTCCGGGCCGTGGGCGGGACTTGTCTCGGTACAATACCGCGGGCGACCTGGCTGACCGGCACACAGAGAGCGAGCGTCTGTACCGCCGCTGCGTGCGCCTTCTGCGTTCTGCTGGCCGCGCTTCCGCCGGCCTCGCGAGCCTCTCGGGCGAGTGCTGGTCGCGCGCTTGTTCGCGAGGTTGCCGATGCTCTCTAACTGCGAGAATCCGATACAATTGGGGAAGCTCTCACGCGGAGCATAGAGTGGAAAGCCCGGCAGGTGGGCGGCTCCCTGCGAGAGTTTATACCGGAGCCAGGAAACAGAAACCTGCAAAGATGCGGGAAGTGCAGCCGGGTCGCGGGTTTCGGCCAATCAGCGCGCGCGAAGGGGCCAGAAAACGGCCGGCAGGGCCAGCGCAGGTGAGCGGGAGGAGCGCCGCGAGTTGGCCTGCAGTTCGCAGAGACCGGCGCCCGCCGCAATGCTACAACTGCGAGGACGTTTGCTTGGGGTGGTCGCGTGCATTGTTGACGCTCGCCTGCTCATCCGAGAGGAGCGCCGCTGTTGCGCAGGAAGCCGCCGGTTGTGGTCAGGAACCCACAGGCAAGGCGTGACTTACGTCGGCGACGGCATATTGCGACAACGTTGCCTCTCGATCGGTTTGGGGCTCAATCCGATCCTAACAACAAGAAGAAACAGAAAGGCCAAGTTTACTCTGGTTGAGCTGTGCCTATTTGCCTTTTATTCAAAGCTGCAGGTCCGGGTGACATTTTAGAGTGTCCTACCGCTGAGGTTTATGGTGATGCGAGTCGGTCTGGCGGCCACCCACAAATCCGCCAGCCTTGTGGGTGAGCGCGTGCCACTGTCTTCCCGAGTCGCATCCGCATCGCGAAATATTGGACGCCGCCTCGAACATCGGCGATCGCTCGGCGGGAAGACCAGTATCGATGGGGGGAGTGGGGAATCAGAAGGCGAGTTCATTTCTTCTGAACTGTTCCTGCGAGATGCAATTCCCCCACCGAACAGCGCCGTCGTCGTCGTCGTCAAGCTGCTGATGAATTGCCGAGACGGGTTCAAAGCTTGGTCGCGAGCGAATCTGTACAAAATGCAGGAGAAAAAAAAAAGAAACAGCATGGGTGCAACATAAACGATGCAGACGTTTGTTATTCGATTAGAGAGGCATTTCGGTTTGAACTGCTGTTTGCTGTGTGACCGCTCAAAGGAGTCAGTAACGATGCGACGGTGCGCTATGTGCCTCGCGGGGGAAGCTGCTCGATATGCAGCAGGCGAGCTGTATCTCCCTCCATCTAGGCCCGTTGAAGCGCCCGTCCACACGGTTGTGGCTTCCCGTCGGCTACGTGGACGCCGATCCGCAATGACTCAGCAGGGAACACATAAGGCTGGCAGCCACTGTTCGTTCCAAGGCAGAGTGGTGGTCACGCACACACACGCACACACCCCATGCAAGCAGAAAACTTGTGAGGCGGATCGTGGAGCGACTCACACATGCCGCTGTGCAGGAAGCTGGCCAGCGCTTGGTGGCAAGTGATGGGCATTTCTTAGCTGGAGGAGACGTTCAGTTCTCGGTAGGATACTTTTTCTTGCGAGGTGATTGGTCTAGAATGAGCAATACTGCGATATTATTCGCTAAAATTGAGCGTTCCACATGGAAATGTGGACCATATTGTGAAACGATCCATATCCGAATCAGAATCGAGTGTTGGTCGCAGCTTCGGCACGTCTACCACTCAAACCTGTCAAGATTTGCCTCCACAACATCCAACCCGCGCAGTCAGCCTGCACATTCTCCACCTCTACATGAATGCTTCGCCATTACTACTGCCTCCCCAGATCTCAACATCGCCGAGGAATTGTCGCCTAGAAGATCTCGTCTCGGATTGTGGTGCATTCTGGCACGATCGATGAGCGATCGCCTTCGTGTTGCTGACGCTGGTTGATAAAGCGCTCGCATCTTTCTCTGGACTCCGAGTCCGCACAATCCAAACGCAGCTTTGGTTTTGACATCGTCAATCACTTCGCTCTGTGCATTGCCCATTGAACAAGGCTGCAGCACACATGCGTCGTGATCGAATACAATGTCAAGCGAGCTGAATGTACACTACATCTGATTGTGCGAACACTTGAAGATTGATGATAAACATTCGAGCGCGATCCTCAGCTATCGATGTGGCCCTGATAGTGGCACTGCTGTCCAAGCTATTTGACGAACACTAACAATCCTCTTAATCACAGAGTTTGTTTATCAACTATGGCGAGTGTGTATCCCCGATTTGATCGACGATGCTCGCAGTTGGGCTCCATTGCTACTCGACCATCACGTAACACAAAGGCGTCAATGGATCCTGCAACCAACGTCGCTTCCGCAATTGATTGCTCTCCTGCTAAACGCATAGCGAGTGGTTTCGCTCGCGCCGAATTCACCACGAGGCGTCCGTTACGGCGCTTCTTCATCGCTCGCAATCGCCTCCACACGTCGGCACTTGCCGGGTTGCCGCCTCTCCGCCGAGACGAGATCGGCCGCCACCTCGATTAGATTTACCGAGCGATATGAACGGCGCGGACAGTGATACGCCGATCGAGCCTGCGACCGCTGCGTCAATCTCCGAGTACGTTGGCGCCACCGATATTGTAGCGCCGCTACCGTCGACTTCGTCGGGTCAAAAGGATGAAGGTCCACCTTCTCCGAGCGCCGTGCGCGCATCGGATGTCGACTGGGGGTTGCCTCCACTTCGCGTTGATGGGGGTGCTGGTGCCTCGGATGAAGAAGACGACCGCGATGGCGACCACAAGCCTCCGCACCGATCACGGTCGGCTATGATTGAACGCTTCTCGTCGTTGGATCCGTCGAACCTCCAGACGCTGCTCTCTGGAGGACTGGAGCGCTTTTACGGCAAGTACAAGAATGCATGGAAGCAGAATAACCTGAGCTTCCCGACGCCTGAGGTGCACTTTGACAACCTGTCATACACAGTCTGGCTCAGCAAAGAGAGCCCCCAAGCCAAGAGTTCCATCGGTGGCTACTTTCGTGGGTTCGTGGCGCCATGGCGCAAGTTACGGACGGTCAAGAAGGTGATTCTTCACCCCATGACTGGCACCATTCAGCCCGGCACGCTCACGTTGATCCTGGCCAACCCTGGTGCGGGCAAATCGTCCTTCCTCAAGGCGCTCATCGGCAAAGTCTCGTCGCGCAAAGGATTGCGTTCGGTCAAGGGGACCGTGTCATTCAGCGGGATGTTGGCCGAGGAGATTAACGTGTCGAAGCTGGTTGGACTCATTGACCAGATCGACAACCACTTCCCGACCCTCACGGTGCGCGAAACCATTCAATTTGCGGATCGATGCCTGAATGGACCGCCCGAGTCTCAGCCACCCAAGCTGCGTGAGGTTGCGCGGCTCCGCACTGAGCTATGTCTTCACATTCTGGGACTGTCCAAATGCGCCGATACGGTTGTGGGCGATGCTCTACTACGTGGAGTTTCGGGTGGCGAGCGCAAGCGTGTAACGCTTGGTGAAATGCTTGTCGGCGGCCAGAGCGTCTTCCTGTGTGATGAGATCAGTACCGGACTGGATTCTGCTGCCATCTTCGACATTGTCAAGTCGCTGCGCTCGTGGACTCGCGCGCTCGGCGGCTCAGCAGTTGTCGCATTGCTACAGCCTCCACCCCAAGTGGTCGACCTCTTCGATGATGTGCTTGTTCTCGCCGAGGGTCGACTCGTGTACCACGGAGCTCGCGTCGACATGCTCCCGTACTTTGCCTCTCTTGGGTTTACATGTCCACAGCGCGTCGACCCGGCAGAATTCGTTTGCGATGTCGTCTCGGGTCTCGGAGCTCAGTTTCTGGACCATCCAGATGTGACCGACGATGCACGCGCTCCACTCGCTGTCGCTAAGCCGCCTCGTCGCGCCTCGCAGTTTGAAGAGTGCTTTCAGAACTCGCAAATCTACCGACGTACGCTAGCACTCATGGCCGAGAAGAGGCGCAGTTACCTCGAGATGCAGAACGAGGCCGAATTGCAGAGCGTCGCACACCTGATTGACAAGCATTCGACCTCGTCTGCGTACCGCAACTCATTCTTTGGCGCCACTCGCTTGCTGCTTGCGCGTCAACAGAAGATTTGGTTCCGAGATCACGCGCTCGTGGCCAGCAAATTGATCGAGGCCGTGTGTGTGGGCGTGCTGCTCGGCGTCATCTACCTAAATGTGACGACGAAGTTGTATCTGCGCATGCTGTTCTTCACGATCGCCATTTTCCAGCGCCAAGCGTGGCAGCAGCTCACCGTTTCCTTCCAGATGCGACCGGTCTTCTACAAGCAGCGCTCACGCAACTTCTTTCGGACACTTAGCTACACGATCGCCGAGTCATTAGTGCAGATTCCGCTCAATCTGGCCGTCTCGGTCACGATTGTCGTCATCTTCTACTTCATGTCCGGCCTCTCACGCGACGGCAGTACCTTTATCAAGTTCTACATCATCATCGTCAGCTTCCAGCACGCCATCTCTGCGTATTTCACGCTTCTGGCGTCGTTTGCACCGTCAGTCACAATTGCTCAGGCTCTGGCTAGTCTGTCCGTCAGCTTCTTTCTGCTCTTCTCCGGTAACATCATCCTGCCGAACCTCATCCCAGACTACTGGATCTGGATGTACTGGTTCAACCCCGTCGCGTGGACCCTGCGCGCCGTATTGCTCAATGAGTTTCACGATTCAAGACACTCGGAGGCCGAGCGAAAGAAGTTCCTCGATCAGTTCCAGGTGACTCAGGGACCAAAGTTCATTTGGATCGCCATCATCGTGCTTCTGCTCTACTACGTGCTCTTCACGCTGCTAAACACGCTTGTGCTGCGCTACATCCACTACGAATCCACGTCGACAGCTGCTCAAGCTCCATTGAGCGCTGAAGATCACTATTCACCTGAAGAGACCAAGCGCGCGCATGCTGCGGCTCAGCATACGATCAAGAAGGTTGTTCGGCGTGGCTCCGCATCCCTTCGCACTGGCGCCAGCATCGAATCTAGAGCTAGCTCATCCGAATCGGCTGACAAGGGAAGCGTCGACCATGTTGTTCTCCATGTGCCGCCACACGAGTTCAAGGCGCCGGACTCGAACGGGGGCACTGCACCTGGATCTCCATCACCGGCGGCGTGCATCCCAGCATATCTAGCTGTGCGTGATCTCAACTACTTCGTGCCCAACCCCGCGAACCTGAAAGAGGAGTTGCAACTGCTGAATGGAGTAAACGCGAGCTTCACGCCTGGCACGATGACGGCGCTCATGGGAGCAAGCGGGGCGGGAAAAACAACCTTCATGGATGTACTCGCCGGTCGCAAAACAGGAGGTCGCATCGTTGGCGACATTCGCGTGAACGGCGAAGCCAAAGATCCAGCCACATTCAGTCGCATCGCCGGATATTGTGAACAGATGGATATT
>JAADXC010000608.1:0-16219 GCA_023336425.1 Phytopythium cucurbitacearum (nom. inval.) | reverse complement strand
CGACCGAATTTATGTATGGATTAGTGTTGATCACACTAATCCCAAAATATACCCAACAAATGTTAGTGTTGCACACCTAACGCAGTACAGTCCGACTGTACTGCTCTGTAACCCAGTTACAGACTGTGTAACCCCGTTACAATATGGGTAGCTTCGTCTTCGAGACAATGGGGTTGTTGGAGGATGATGTGATTCACAAGTTGCTGGTTGATATTGGAAAGGTGATCGTCAATCTAGTATCCGGTGTGCATGTTCTCGAGGCGGAGCGCGATGAGCAAAATTCGCCTGCAGAAGGCAATGCCATTCCAGTTTTAGTTCACCAACTTGTTAAGGTTAGAGGGCGTGATTTTGCCAAGATGATTAGTATGCACAGAGACCGCATGAGATCACGGTGGACAGATGCACAAATTGACAAGATTGAGCAGGAACACGCGGCTTTGGTCGAGTTGTACAAGTCGGATACCTATCAGCGCAAACAAATTGACAAGTCCGACGATACAACTGAGTTTGAAGAGTCATGGAGTGCTATAAGTGGCCGGTTCGGGTACCTTTGCCGCTTTGCAGGTGGATTAGCCACAGTATTTCCAGGAACCTCGAGTGTGGAGAGTGATTTCTCAATCCTAAAGTGGGGGAAGCCAACCGCAAAGTGCTCGCTGACAGATTTCTTGCTCGAGGGGCTCATTCATGCGAAACAGTACGAACAGATCAGAGATATCAGGCTTGCTTTGGACTCAAACGTATCCACAGTTGAGTAATGTAATCCTCTTCGGTCGGTATATAGCTCAGCCGTCGAGCGTCCTCCTTGACGCCCGTACGGGGCCCGTCGCTTCTCGTTCCGCGGCCCGATGAACACCACTGGCCGACGGGACACAACTTGCTGTCCCGCGCCGGGGCTTGTCCCCTATTTATTGGTATCCTCCACGTCCCCCTCCTGCGGCCACTTGCTGCTTCCTTCTCACCTCCGTCCTTCGACAAATCCAAGAGTCCCCGAGCCACCCGAGCTACCCACTCGACTAACCTACCAGCCTCTGGGGCCACCCAAGCCGCTCGCACTCTCGTCCGTTCCTCGATCCTCCAGGAGCCTCCAGAGCCTCCAGAGCTCTCGCCACTGCCACTCAAGCTACCCACGCGGCTAACCTACCAGCCTCTGGAGCAACCCAAGCCGCTCGAGCTCTCGTCCGCCCGGCTAACCTACCAGCCTCTCGCGGACTCTCCGCCCTCTGCTCCCTGCTACCGCCGATCAAGAGGCCTCCTCGCCCCTCTCTCGCCAGCACTTGCCCGCCGCACGTGAGGCCTCCTTGCCCCTTCCTGCCGAATCGTAGAGTCTTCCCGCCGCGTCGTCCCCAGCTCGCGATTCGTGAAGTCCTCTCGGCTCGACAGCCATTCCCGGCCGCCCCCCGGCCGCCGCCGCTTGACATCCGTCCTCATCCTGGTCTGCTGTGCATGACACTCCTTCGCTGGCCACTCGCCGCCAGCATAGCATCCACTCAACTCCCTCCTCGGATCCCTTCCCGTGTGGGCACGACCGCCCGCCTCCTTTTCTTGAACTGCTTCCCGCTGATCGTCCCACTCGTCGCTCATCGTGCGGTCCTCCAGCGCCCAAGCTCTACGGCCCATAGCGTCCGCTCCAACCTGGAGACCAGCGCCCAGCGCCGCCCTATTACTGTTGTGTAGCGTCAACATTTACACTTGCTTTTAATATATGCCTTACGATGCCATATCGTAGCTACCAACATTGCCTTATCAAACCAGAATATGACAGATAAGGCAGATGTCATATCTGGTCCGGCCTGAGCATGGTGCGCACGCGGTCGTACCTTAGCGAGTACGACCGAACCTAAGAAGGGGAGTTGTGGCACCACCTTCGGGCAACATCCGTGCCTATTGTAACCCCGTTAAACACATTCACACGGAAGAAACTGTCCAGCTGCCGCCAAAATAGTATTGTCAAACCCTCCCCATTGTTGAAAGCAGCCCTCAGACCTTTACGACCAGCGCGGTGAGCATGCCGCGACGCATCCATCTTGAGCGGAAGCCTCGCTCCAATCGAACGCTGGTATCTGTGGGGTCATGGCGCTTGCGAACATTACCCTCAAACTCCATCATGCCTATCGGAGAAACCCGACACAGAAATGAAGCACTGACATTTACCCAAGCGTTCGGAGGTCTTGGTGCCGCGATGCTCGTCGTTGTGGCCATCGCTACAGCGTGGACCGTGTGGCTCATCTGTCTCAATATCGCACCAAACGCCACCGCCAACTATTTGATGGACACTGGCGAGTTCGACGACGGTGACTTCTGGCTGCTGTTGCAGCCGGAGCCAATCCTACTGGTGTTCACGGTGCTGGGCATGAGTATCATCATCGCCATGTACGGCAATGTCGTGCTCGAAATGACATTCTGGCGCAACGTCGAGACTCGCAATACATCGCTCGTGTCACGAGCAGTGCGACGAATCAACTTTGGTCTCCATCTCAACAAGAGTATCTTGGCCGAAACCTGGAACGACGTCACGGCATTCAATGGTCGACGCCGAAAGCAATGGGTGCGAACTGCTGGTCACTAGTAAACCTTCGGCGATAGACATTGTGACAGACGAATATCACCTCGTGTTGTTCGTGCAGAACACGCTACTCAAGGCGGTCGACTTGACAATCCAGCTCATGTCGCTCCACCGAGTCCTCGAGTACGGCTTCGCTCCTGTTCTCTGCTTCGGGTATGCGGCTTTGGTGTCGGCAAATGCGCTCAGTTGCGCAATCTTCATCCTCAACCCGTTCGAACACTCGGCACTGGCCGAAGTCTTCGTCGATACCATGTAAGGAATTCTGTTGTCGAAGATCGCGACCATCGATAACGATCCTGGTGATGTCTGTGAAATGTGGCCTCGACAGCTTCGACATGCTCTTCGCCGTCGGCGCACCCATCATGCTCCTGGCATATGCGTATACCGACTTTCAGTTCGATCGAGATCGCGCACGTGCCATCCTGGAAAATCTCCCACCTGGAAGCTTCGACCGGCAAGCTCGACTGGCTGCCGATCCGTCTGAAGTCAACATGTTCCTTGCAAGCTTCGACGCGCTCCGGACGAACACGTGGAGCGGCCTTTTCGTCCAGTTTGTGCTCAATGTCTCATTCTGCTACCGACTCAAACGCGTCGTTCAAGTCTACAGCGTTTCGCGACGGCGAGTGTACAATTCAGGGTTCTTGGAAAGGCTCGAGCAAGCCAGAGTGCCTCACCCGCTTGCACTGATCTTCCTGACCATAAGCGCGATGGCGATCGCCCACACGTACCACGCCATCAACCAGTCGCGCCGATTGTGCGACTCGTATACCGAGTGTGCCGCCTACGCATATCGCTGGGAGTCGAGTTTATACTGTCCATGTCTCGCTTTCATCTCCGCCGACAAGGCTCCAGCATCGTACGACATTTGGATAAACCCACCCGACGCGACTGAGCGTCTCAGACTGCTCACGGCGACGGGAGATCTGCAAGTGTTATATATCGTCAATCGCCGCCTGAGCGTGTGGCCGATCGAGTTACAGCGATGCAAGAACCTTCGTCACATGTGAGCTCTCTGTTTCGATTGGTTTCGAGGTCCTGTTTGCTCATAGATCTGACGTTGTGGTAGAGCCTTGCTGTACACTGGCGTTGAGACCATACCCAATTGGGCGACCGCTTTCTTCAAGCTTGAATTCTTGTACGTATTCACCACATTCGCGATGCTGCTCTTGGCTCTCGACTTGGTGCTCACTCTTTTGTCTGCAGGAGCATTGAAGGCAAGTCGTCCGAGACGAACCTTGTCTCTATTCCGGACAACCTATTCAACGACATGCCGGTACTTACGCATCTCCATCTCGGGGTACACATGCATCTCGAGCGGTTGCCACGCTTGGACGGACTTACGAGCCTCAACAGCATCTCCTTCACCATGCTTCCCTTCCTGGATATGGTCCCAGACTTGTCGCCCCTCAACCATCTTGCACGAGTGCAGCTAATGGCATTGCCCCAGGTCGACATATTGCCCGACATGCCATCACATTTGTCGATGTTCGTAGTCCACCGCGCTCGAGTATGCTGCAACGGGTTTCTTCGCCAATGCCACCCGACATATGCTGCCTGCTCCGAATTGACGACGGCAACATGCTATCATTCGTCGGACACAACTCACCAACCAAGCGCGAGGCTTCGTGCCTTGCTTGACGAACACAAGTCGACGATATGTGCTCGGGACGCAGCATTGGGACCGGTGCCTCTCGAAGTTTCGTTCGCTCCGATTCGTAGAGAACGAATTGATCAGTGCCGCGGGGATATGTATCGCGAATGCAATCTCGGAGCGCCAAATGCCAGCATCCGTCGCGGTTTGTGCTACAACAGCAGAATGCAAGCCATTAGTTGCATCGACTCGCAGGAGCAGATAAATCTCCGGAAGACTGAGATCGCCCGCAAAATCGGCGCGCCGTGCAACCCCGAGGTAGAAGGATGGCTCGGTTGCTCGGCTCGGTCGCGATGATGTCGAATCGAGTCGTTAGTGCTCTATCCTCATAGCCACCACATACAACACCATATATAGTAAAATCGAGATCTCGAAGCGGATGGACGAACCGACAGGCTTGACAGATATCCCAAGATTCCAGTCCAGCAAGCAAGCTCAGCATGCAAATCAAACCAATCTTCGCAATATGGTGGTGACTCGTGGCCGTCGTTTCAAAATGGATCACATCCAACGGCGTTTCATTTGAGACACTCTAGCGACCTACAATTAGAGCACTGTCAACATCTCATTCGGTGCAGCCCGTAGGCCTATCTGCCACCTCATCTCGCGAGCAGAGCCAGCAATGACGGTCATCGGACGGCAAGACGGCCCAGGAACAGCCCAAACGGATCGACACCCGCACCGCCTTCAGACGATAACGCAAACGGTATCGCCGCGGAAATGGCAGAAGTTCAACCCGAATGCCGTCACCCCTGTCGGGTTCAAACGACACAAGCCAGCACCGCTGACCTTTATCCAAAAGTTTGGGAAACTTGGAGTGTTCATGCTCGTCATCATCGGCATCTCCGTTGCGTGGACAACCTGGCTCGTTTGCCTCAACGTTGCGCCGACAGACACAGCCAACTACCTCATGGACACGGGGGAATTCGACGACGGCGACTTTTGGCTGCTGCTGCGACCAGAGCTGATACTGATGTCGTTCACAGTACTGGGGATGATCGTCATCATTGCGACTTATGTTGATGTCGTACTCTCCATGACGATTTGGCGAAGCGCTGGTCCTCGAACTGCACCACGACAAGCGTCGAAAATCAACTTTCAGCGCCATTTCACTCGTTTTCACTTGACCAATGCCACTCAAACTTGGACTGAAGTCACCGGATTCAATGGACGTCGCCGCAAACAATGGGTAAGACACGCACTGAGCCTGTGCACGGCATGCATTCTGACAAATTGAATGCCTTCGTTCACGCATAGAATATGGTGCTTAAGGCTGCGGACCTCGCGATTCAAATCATGTCGCTTGTTCGCGTGCTCGAGTACGGATTCGCTCCGATCCTCTGCTACGGGTATGCCGTACTGGTGTCAGCGAATGCGCTCAGCTGCACAGTCTTCATCCTCAACCCCGTCGATCACTCCGCGTTGACCGAGGTCTTTGTCGACTCAATGTACGAACCGCGCTGACCGTTTGACACCCGATTATCATTTTAAGTCTTCTTGTGACTTTTCATCTCACGCGGCTTTCTTGACGCTACGACAGCTTCGACATGACTTTTGCCGTCGGAGCGCCGATTATGCTGCTGATGTACTCTTATATGGACTTTGAGTTTGATCGGGGTCGCGCGAAGGTTATCCTGGACACTCTCCGTCCAGGCTCCTACGAGAGACAAGCCCGCCTGCTGGCGGATCCGATCCAAGTCACCACGTTCCTCAGCAGTTTCGACGCGCTTCGGACCAATACGTGGAGCGGGCTTAGCGTCCAGTTCGTTCTCAACATGTCTTTCTGCTATCGCCTCAAGCGCGTCGTCGAAGTGTACGGTAACATGCGAGAGAGGCTGCGCAGCTTTGGTCGGCTGGAGAAACGCTTGCAGGTTCGGGTTCCTCGCGTGTTTGCCTTCCTCTTCCTGGTTGTGAGCACTACAACTATCGTCTGCACCCATCAAGCCATCGTGCACTCGCGAGAGTCCTGCGCCGCGTACCCCGAGTGTGCGGTATACGCGTACAGGTGGCAGCCGGATCAGCGATGTCCTTGTCTCGCGTACATCGACGTCGACAAGGCTCCGAGATCCTACCATGAATGGACACATCCGCTCGATGTGACCGATCGTGTCAAATCTCTCGCAGCAGCCGGCACCCTGCAGGTCTTGAATATCATCAATCGCCGTCTTGCAGTATGGCCCGACGAGCTTCAACTCTGTACAAAGCTTCGCCACATGTACGTAGTCGGAGTACTTTAGCGTATGCGAGACGCATTCGCGTTTGACGTACTGATAATGTGACGTGTTGGTGTCAGCTCGTTGATTTACACGGACGTCGAAGTCATTCCGCAGTGGGCTCGCACGTTCTCCAAGCTCGAGTTCTTGTACGTCTTGTCGTCCTCGCAATCACCACGGGGTTCACACTCAACTTGGCATTTGTTTCCGGCGATAGGAGTATTGAAGGCAAACTCTCGGAGCGGAACCTCGTCAGCTTGCCGGACGACTTGTTTGACGCCATGTCGGTGCTGACGCACATCCACCTGGGTGGCCACCAGCAACTAGCGCAATTGCCACGGATGGACGGGCTCAAGAACCTCAACAGCCTCTCGCTGGCCTTGATCAGTCCGATGGATACGCTGCCTGACTTGTCATCGCTCGTCACCCTCGACAGCGTCGTTCTCGTTTGGCTGCCTGCGATCGAAGTCCTGCCGGAGTTGCCACCGCACGTCTCGACGTTCATCGTTTACATCTCTCGCGTCTGCTGCAACGGGTTCTTTGGCCACTGCCGACCGACGTATGCCGTCTGCTCCGACTTGACACCCTCGACGTGCATTCAAGCTTCCGACTCTGCTCGCCAGCCCAAGCCCAATCTCCGCGCCTTGCTGGCCACGCCCAGTGCCGACGTTTGCTATGAGGACTCAGGTTCCGCCCAGGTGCCACTTCCCGTCATCTTCGCTCCGATTACCCAAGCCTGCGTCGACCAATGCGGCGGCGTCATGTACAGGGAGTGCGACCTCGGCGGGGGAGAACCCGCCGGCCGCGCGCTATGCTACAATGACCGGTTCCAGGCCGTCGCGTGCACCAACTCAACGAGCCTGGTGGCCCTCCGCAGAGCCGAGATCCAGCACGGCGTCGGCGCACCGTGCGATCCGAAAGTCGAAGCCTGGCTCGGCTGCTCCGCGTCATCGTGATAAATCACAGTCTGGGCTTTTGACACAGGAACTATGGAGGTAGCGACATTGCAGAGGCGTCTTCAAGGCCCTGGGGTAGGCAGAGGCGACGCTCATGCACTTGTCGAGCGGACGGCCGTGGCGCGCAACTCGGCGGTGCAGTTCAGGGGCGAAGGGCAACTTGTTCCGGCGCTGAATGATTTGCATGGCCAGGTGGCTTCTGGAACAATCGATCGCAGACCACGTTGAAGCGTGTCAAACGGCTGCTTTCATGTTTACACTAGCGGGTTTGTATTGGGTGGTGAATAAAACAGTACGTATCCATCACGAGGCCGTAAAAAACAGTTTGCACGTTCGGTGGTGGTTGCTCCGCTCGCGCAATTCGCAATTTGGCCGCAGCCTGTCAGCGCATTCTCTCCGAGCATCATGGTGCGCAATCTCTCGCGTCCCTCGTGCCGTAGCGGGCCCCGCCGTCTTGTGTGATCGCAGTGCCTAACGAGCTGTTCGCGTGCCGTGTTGGTCCTGCGCAGAGCCTCCGCAAGTTGATCCCGTTCGGCAACCGCGTGCTGGTCAAGCGCATCGAGGCCGTCGCCAAGGTGCGGCGCGTTGATCTGTGACGGGCTCGCGCAGGTTCAAGCTGACAGTGTCGTTATTGCCGATGCGAACAGACGGCCAGCGGCATCTACCTTCCGGACGCCGACCAGCAGAAGCAGAACGAGGGCGAGGTCGTGGCTGTCGGCCCGGGTCTCCGCACGGCGGACGGCACGCTCATCCCTGTGCAGAGCGCCGTGGGCGACAAGGTGCTGCTCCCCGAGTACGGTGGCAGCGTGGTCAAGCTCGACGGCACCGACTTCCACCTGTTCCGCGACGAGGACATTCTGGGCAAGCTCGCGTAGATAGAGAGCGGGCGCCGACGCCACGAGGGGGAGACCCCATTCTCCTTTGCGGCGCGCACAGTCATCCAGTGTGGGGAGCACAATCCCCTTACCTGGCCGACAACAAACAAAAAGCTCAGAAATATAGGTATGTAAGCGTCGACGCCATCGGTCACTGCAGTTCCCGTCACTCTGTTGTTTCATAGTCGAGAGAGAGAGAGAGAGAGAGAGAGAGAGAGAGAGAGGGTAGTGCAGCCCGTCGGTCGGAATGGCCATGTCATACCGATGCTGATGGTACGGACACCTCGTTCCTGTTCGCGTCGGGCTCAACGTCGTGTTCAAAATGATACGGTTGTATTTGGACTGGACGCATTGAGAATTCTGGAGGTTAATTGCTTGCAGTACTTCGCTTGGGCTGCTTGACGACGCTGCCACGCACGAAGATGGTCTCGATGTTGCGGTCGTCGCCGAGGAAGAGGAACTTCTGGAACGTGTGCAGCACGTCCTTGGCGTCGGCGTCGTCCAGCGCCGGGTCGATGGGGCTGTCCTCGCCGAACGGGTCCACCACGAGCGCGTCGAACTCCTTGCCGACTGCGAAGTTGCCGACCGTGTCACCGAGTCCGAGCGCCTCGGCGCTGCCGACGGTCGCAAGATGGAAGGCCTCCGCGAAGGACAGCGGCGCCGTGTTCTCCTTGCTCAGGCTGTCGTCGCTGTCGTCGCTGTCGACGTCGTCGTCGTCGTCACTGGCGCTGCCGCTACCGATCGCCACGAGCTTGGAGGCGATGACCGCCTGGCGGATGGCGTCCAGCATGGATGTCGAGTAGCCGCCCGACACGTCCGTGCCGAGCCCGACCTTGATGCCTTGGTTGAGCAGGCGGCGCACGTTGAGCACACCGCTGCTGAGCGAGAAGTTGGAGTTGGGGCAGTGGATCACCGCCGTCTTGGTCTCGTGCAGGATGGCGCGCTCTTGCTTGCAGCACCAGACGCAGTGCGCCATGTACGCGCGGTCGTGCAGCAGTCCGTGGTCGCGGTACACGGCCGCGTAGCTGTCGCTCTCCGGGTGCATGCTGCGCACCCACGAGATCTCGGCGCGGTTCTCGGACAGGTGCGACTGCACGGGCAGCGCCGGCTCGTGCTCGCGCGAGATGGCGGCGAGCCCCTTCATGAGCCGCGACGACGTGCTCGGCACGAACCGCGGCGTGATGACCGGCGTCAGCAGCGGGCTCTTCTTCTTGAGCACGTAGTCGACGAACTCGCGCGTGTGCTGCAGCGACGTCTGCGTGTCCTCCTGCAGCGCCGGCACGGAGCAGTTGCGGTCCATGTTGACCTTGCCCACGTAGCCGCGCTGGCCGGCCGCCTCGATCAGGTCCGCGAGCACCTTGCACGCCTCGAGGTGCACCGTGGCGAAGTACGAGCACGTGGTCGTGCCGTTGAACAGGTGGCGCCGCACGGCCTTGGCGTACACGGCCTGGGCGTACTTGGCGCTCTGGAACTTGGCCTCGGACGGGAACGTGTACGTCTCGAGCCACTCGAGCAGCGGCAGGTGCATGCCCACGCCGAGGAACGAGTACTGTGGCGCGTGCGCGTGGCCGTCCACGAAGCCCGGCATCAGCAGTTTGTCGCCAAAGTCCACCAGCTATCAAGGCGTCGTCAGTTCATGGTCAATATCCTGCAGGTAGTGGTAGCATCAGGTCGCTCACCTCATCATACTGAGCGGTGGTGGTCGCCGCGTCCTCCACGAACGCGATCTTGCC
The DNA here is from genome assembly GCA_023336425.1 of Phytopythium cucurbitacearum (nom. inval.). Classification (NCBI taxonomy): domain Eukaryota; phylum Oomycota; class Peronosporomycetes; order Pythiales; family Pythiaceae; genus Phytopythium; species Phytopythium cucurbitacearum (nom. inval.). Next base: position 6,228 of record JAADXC010000608.1, on the reverse strand, counting down.
CGTGCCGGCCTCGACGCCGACGATGCCCGGCTGCAGCACCTGCAGGCGGTTGAGGCCGAGCGAGTGCACCACGTTGGCGCGGTAGGCGACGATCCGCGGCATCGCCATCGACTTGCGGCCGCCGCAGCGAAAGGCAGAATGGCGACGCGGCGGTCATGTTGCCACAGGATGTCGTCGTCGTCTCCGGCGCCGCTCGTTCGCATTCACATGCGGGAATTGGACCAATCAAGGGGCTCGAATCAGCGTCTCGAGCGATCAGATTGGAGGGGAAACGGCGGCTGACTGCCAGCTTTCGCCATGCCTGCAACTTCAAATTCGCATTCACGGACTTGCCCTTCCCCTCCTCGCTTGCATTCAGCCGATCCAATGTTCAAATTATGACAATGCACTTATCTTCACAGGTATGATATATGCTTTTTTTTATTTCAATGTAGCCTGAAATCATACATGCAATTTGACGCATCATTGGTTTTCGGGTCGTTTGACAGGTCGCCGTGTTTCAGGTCGGTGAATGGGCGTCGGCGGGCGGAAGAAGCGCCGCGCCGCTGGCTGACTGCGTGCACGCATGCAGCCGCCCCGAGACTGCAGCATTCAGCTGCAGACGAACGCGGGGGTCTGAGCCGACAGTCTTCTGATCGCCCCGGCCTTTACTGCTGCCTGAACACGTCGCTGGAATCAGCAGGACTGGAGTCACCCTCAGACTGGTTCTGTGCACCCGCCGACCATTCCAGCGGTCGCCCCAAGGCGAACGTTGGGCGATGCGCCACCTGTCGCAGCCGGACCCTCCATCGGCAGCCACAGCGAACGCCAGCGCGTCCATCCACGCGAGCGATCGACGGCATCGCGAACGCAATGCCGTCGATCGAGGCGGTCGGTTGCTGACTGCAATCGCACCGCATTTTGTCGCCGGCGCGCGCGACGCGACCTGCTTCGGGCGAAACCACCGCTTGCCGGCGCTTGAAGCGAGCCCGAGCCGGCTCGTAGACGAGGCGGTGCGCGAACCCGCGCGCACCTTACAGTACGCTCGGTGCGCTTTTTTCGCGGCGCAAGCGACGCTCCGCCTCGGCCGCTAGCTCCCGTGTGAATCTTCCTCGTGGTGTCGGATCAAGGCTGTCGCAATGCAGCAGCGACCGCATTTTGGCGTGCGATGGCGGTCATTTAGTACCCACGGCACCAGCACTCACGCCAAGTCGCGGAGGTGCGAGTCAGTTCTCATATCCGGCCGCCTGTCGCGGTGATTGGCCGTTCGACCCCGTTCCGGCCGCTGATTGGTCAGCTGGTCGACCCAACGGTCGGCTGGTCGCCGGCTCGCTACGCTGCTTTGCCTCAAGCCATCGAGCCAGGTTCTGTTTTCTTCCGAGGAAAGCTAAAACAGTCAACGGGCGGTAGTTTTCGGGCGGGTGTCGCGTAAGCTTCGGCGCGGGGCTATGGGACAGGTCGCGGCTGCTGGCTCGCTCGCACCTGCCAGCGCGCTTTATCTTCGCGTGGGTTGTTCTCTGGCCGTAAACTACGCGCTCGGCACCGCGCTCCGGCCAGCCACGAGCAGCTGGCGCAAGTAATTTACGGCCCCAAAATACCGCGCTTCGTCCCCAATTTACGCCAGCCACCCTCTGCAGCGGCCCCACACGCCAACTCGCCCCGCAGGAATAGCTCAAGCCGCTTGACCGCCCGCCCGCCTTCCAGCGTCGCGGTGTCTCGCCGTCTATCCCCTCGCTCTCCCTGCGATCTCCGCCGCCCGCAGGCTTCGTCCGGGTGAGCGTCCGCTATTCTCGGACGCGCCTCGTGCCTCCCCCGCGCCTCGGACCGCGTCGCCCCCCGCCGTCGGCGGCCCGCAGCGACCCTGAGTGCCCGAGCCGCCCGCCGCGTCCGACTGCGCTGGGTGCTGGGGCAGCGCCGAGCCTCGCCCCTCTACCTGCTGGCGCTGAGCAAGCTGCGCCGCCGCGTCATCTCGTGAGCGGCCGGACCGCACGCCCCGAGCCGCGGCCCAGCTCGACGCACGCGCTCGGCACGCGACGGATGGGATAAGCCGCCGCGCGGCCGCACTCGCTCCGCTTTCGGCCGCGAGGGAAGCCCGCGGGGTGGACGACGTTGCAAACAATTACGGAAAAGAAACCAGAGGCCCGGGAGTGATGATCGCGCCGACCAACAAGCCGACGCTAGTGGCGTGGGAGCACCTGTCGTTCGTAGTCATGGACGCGCCGACCGACAGCAACCTGCAGATGTACCTGAAGGAACTGAAGCGGTACAATGCCACGGACCTGGTGCGCGCCTGCGAGGTCACGTACGACCGCGCGGCCGTCGAACAGGCGGGCATCCGCGTGCACGAGCTCGAGTTCCCGGACGGCGAGTCGCCCGACGCCGACATCCTCGACCGCTGGCTCGACCTCGTCGAGACGTGCTTCAAGGACAACGAGAGCGGCGCGCGCAACAACAAGTCGATAGCCGTGCACTGCGTCGCCGGCCTCGGGCGGTGCGTGTGCCTTCCCCCCTCCCCCCCCCCCGCTTTTGTGACGGATGGACCCATGTCAGTACTGACCTGACGCTGTGACGTGTGCTGCTATTTGCCTAATGTGACAGCGCGCCGGTGCTGGTGGCGATCGCGCTGATCGAGTACGGCGTGGACCCGATCAATGCCGTGGAGCACATCCGCAAGTTCCGGCGTGGCGCCATCAACCTGCGCCAGCTCAAGTACCTGGAGAAGTACCAGCCGCGCCGCGGGCACAAGGCCAAGTGCTCCATCATGTGACTCGCGCGCCAGTCTGCCGCCCGGCCGGTCGGCTGGCCGCGGCTCCGTCTCCTGCTCGTGCTGCTCTCGTCGGCAGCGCGCCTCTCTGCTGTGTTTTCCCGCTGCTCTAGCTTTCATTATCGGCGCCTCGCCTGCGGCCCAGGCCGCCGAGGCCTCGCCCCATAGAATCGACAGAAACATATTGACGACACGTTCTTTAGCTACGCCGCCTTCCTTCCCTCCGCGTCTTCATCGTCACCATAGCAGTCGCGTCGCCTTCGTCACTATCGTCCACGTCACCATCGTCATCTCCATCGCCTTTACAGCTTGGCCAGTGCCTGCTGCACGAGCGGCACCACCTGCTTGCGTGACGCGCCAGTGTTGAGCTGCTCGAACGCCAGCACGCGCTGCCGGTCGTGGTGCGACGCCGGCAGCTCCGCCGCCTCGAGCCGCAGCGACCGCTCCTCGCTCGTCAGGAATGCGGCGCAGTGCTCGATGAGCCGCCGGTCATCGCCGTCCTGGAACAGCAGCAGCTGCCGGCGGCGCGCGCCGTCCGCGTCCTCGAAGATGGCCATGACGCCGAGGAACTGCAGCTCGTTGGCGCGGCAGAAGCTCGCGAGGCCCTCCACCAGCGCCGCACGGTGCTCGGCCTTGCGCGCGAACGCGTCCAGCGGCACGAGCACCGACGAGACGCCGTACTTGCGGTCTGGAGCCGACGCCGGCGCCGACGAGCCGCTCGGGAAGGCGAACTCCTTGTAGTCGCACCGCAGGCAGTCGGTGAGCGAGAAGGCGGCCCAGTGGCGCGGACTGAACCGCTCGGCCTGCAGCCACGCGAACAGCGCCGCACCGTCCGCGAACGCGACCGTCTCGAGCTCGGCGGCGGCGCGTTCGTCGCGCGGCGTCACCTTGTCTGCGCGCGGGTCGAAGTTGACGCTGTCGAGCGCGATGACGCCGAGCAGCAGCGTCGCCGCCAGCGCGCGCGCCTGAGGCTGCGACTGCGACTGAGACGGCGACTGAGACGGCGACGGCGGCAGGTCGCGCGCGAGTCGCTCGGCCACCAGCGTGCACGTGGACGCCACGAGCGCGCGGCCGTCCGCGAACGCCACCTCGCGGCGCGGCGCCTCGCCGTGGCGGCCCAGGTCCGCGTGGTGGTCGAGGATCTCGGCGACGTCGGCGGCGGCCGCGTCCACCGGCACGCGCCGGTTGGACAGCGCGTTGTGGTCCACGAGCGTGAGCCGTAGCCGCGCGCGCCGCTGCTCGAAGGCCGCGTGCCGCCACGGGAACTCGTCCACGAACGCGACGGCGTCCACGTCGACCGCCAGCGCCGCCAGCAGCGCGACCACGTCGCAGCGCAGCGCCAGCTCGGCGCGCGGCACCGCCACCACCGGCACGAAGCAGGTCGGGGCGGTATTGACTTGAGTATTGGCTTGAGTATTGGCTTCAGTATGGGCTTCAGTATTGGCTTCAGTACCGGCTTCAGTATGGGTTTCAGTATGGGCTTCAGTATGGGCTTCAGTATCGGTCGAGTGCTGCCGCTGCCGCCGCTGGGCCTCGTGCCGCACGTAGGCGTAGACGAGCGCGCTGATGATCGAGTCGGCGTCCGCGGCCTCGTTGCCCAGCACCACGTGGACCTCGGGCGGCGGCGCGTCGGCCGGCGGCGGTGATGTGTCGGTTAGTATGGCGGTCAGCTGGGCGGACGCGCCGCGCAGGAAGGCGTTGAAGGCGGCGGCGCCGTCGCGACGCGCGCGCTCCGAGCCCTCGCGCCACTGGATCGAGGGCGGCGACGGCATGGCGGTCGAGTAGAAGCAGCGGCGGAGAAAGAGCTGGCAGCGGGGAAGCAGCGGTCGCGAGCAGAGACGCACGAGCCGCATGCAACGCAGTGCAGTGCAAAGGATGAAAGATCAATAATTGATACGGTGGTGGTTATGCATTGGAATTGAAAGAGGATATTACAATTATGCGTCATCGACTGATGCAACGCGTTATTGCTTGGTCGCAAGCTCAGCGAAAAGATCAGTGGCGGTGGGGTGGCTAAACTTGATCTCCAGGCAGCATTGCAGCAATGAAGGTCTGCAGCCTTGCAAGCACGACCCCGATGCGCGGTGCAGTCATGAAATGCTGTTGCAGACAGCCGAGTGGATCGTGAAGGTGAGGTCCGGCGCGTTTGGCAGCTGATAGGTCGGTGGTAGGCGACCAACTCGAGTGCATGACCGCATGCGCGGCGTACTGAGCCCCTAAATACTAGAATTTGGTTACTTGTAGCCTGAGCCTGATTGCGCTTAAATGAGCAGCGATACTGGTCGTAGACTTCAAATTGGAGTTTGCTATTTGTTCAACAAAAATGCGAATCGCGTCCAAATGACCATCACTAGCATCCCGTCTCAGTAGTGGCCAACTACAAATGTCACTACCAACTGCAGTAGATACGTGTTACACAAGAAAATGCACCGCATCTATGTGACTCTTACTGACTGTTTGTGCGAGAGCCGTCAGTTCATGATGGTCTGTGTCGTCAAACCTCGCCCCCGCACTCAATGGCTACTCAGCCCGCAGTGCATCGCCGTTCGTCGCCGCCTTCAGTAACTCCATCTTCTCAATGTCAACCAACCGCTCATCTTGATCTGCACCAATCAACAATTGACCACGAACTTCAAACTATACAGCTTCATGGCTGGCACAAGGGCTCGTGGGCTTCCCATTTCCGACAACTGCTTGGCCAGAGGTGGTGTCCTCTTGCAAGACACACCCTTCAATTCGCCACCAGCATCCCGTCGACCACGCACACTCGTCCTAAAGTAATGGCCACAATCACCGCTATCTCGAGTGCCGTCTCTTCCTGCAGTTGCAGCTGCACCACCTCCAGATATCCCGTTCAGTACGCAACAGTCCATCGCTCTCGCCACCCAGCTCTACAATCTGTTTGCGCGGAGCCACTCCACGACGGCATGGCGTCCGTAAGCTGCGGCAAATTCTATCGCCTTCGTCGTACAACCCTCGCTGCGATTCGCATGCAGCCATTTAATCACATCCAAATGGCCATTCTTAGCGGCCCAATCCATCGCTCTCGTCGTACAGCCTTCCGAGCGGTTCGCATGCAACCACTTCACCGCGTCCAAATGGCCATTCTTAGCGGCCCAATCCATCGCTGTCACCGAACACCCCTCGCGGCGTTTCTTGTGAAGCCACTTAACCACAGCCAGATGTCCTCTACCTGCGGCCCAGTCCATCGCTCTCTTCGTACAACCCTCCCAGCGGTTCATATGCAGCCACTCCACCACATCCAGGTGTCCATTAGCTGCTGCCTCATCCATCGTTCTCTTCGAAAAGCCCACGCTGCGATGCACACGCAGCCATTCAACCATAGCCAAGTGACCTCCCTCAGCGGCCCCGTCCATCGCATTGTTCGTGCAGCCTTCCCAGCGGTTCTGGTGCAGCCACTTCACCACATCCAAATGGCCCCATTTAGCAGCCAGGTCCATTGCCTCTGTCGTGCATCCCTCGCT
>JAADXC010000607.1:0-16249 GCA_023336425.1 Phytopythium cucurbitacearum (nom. inval.) | reverse complement strand
CTAAATGAGACGATCCACGGCGATCCACGGCAATCCGCGTTCCGTTGGGGTGATCCTGACACCCTGGCGCGGGATCCACGCCTAGGCGACCCCGTGCATGGCTAATGGGTCACGCTGACATGGGATCCAACTGCGTCTGACAGTTTCTGGCGTCTTGGAGGCGCGATCCAAGCTGGTTTCCGAGAGATCCAGGGTGATCCCGCATTTCCCAATTGTCGTCTGACCCCACAGGTGGTCAACCGTGACCCGGCGACCTTACCGCTAGCGTCCGTATCCACTGGATCGCGGCTTGGCGCACTGGATCGTCCTCGACCCGGGCCAAGACCGTGATCCAAGCCTAACATCTGGTGGATCTACCCCTGTTCGAGGGTGTAATCTGGCGTGGGATCGTCCGTCTGGGGTTATCTTCGAGCCACGCGCCAGTTTTTTCTGCTCGCGCTCTACCACATTGTTCATATGATCAATCGCAGCACGTGATAACCCCTTGTTAGCGCAGGCCTCTGACCAACAATTTGGATGACTACTTTGACCTCAGCCAGGAGCTTGTCATCCAAAGTTTCGCCTTCTGTATTTGCAACACCATGTCAGCATTTCATAAAGGCTTAGTCCAACGTCGTTTCTATCAATCAATGCTGGGATCGACGGTTCCCTTCGTTACCTGCAACTTAATATCGTAACACGCTTACATCCGATTTTGCCGCAGGTCAATATACACGAATTCATACCTTTTACAAACCAGTTGACGATGGAATATCGTTTTGAACGGCCAGCTGGTGGTGGCAATCAGCATTAGATGGCGAGTTTGGAAAATAAGCACTTGACTTGCCAGTATCCTAAACGTCAGCTTCACGACAGAGAGACGCAATATTTCATCTATCGCCTGCAAGCACCTACCTTATCACCTATGTTGAAATTAGCACGTTGTGGAGATGTGGTGTCAACATCAGCAGCAAATCATTTAACGAACATGTAGATTAGTCCGATCACGTTTGCCAGCAATTTAAAAACACATACCAAACTCGAAGGAGAAGTAAAAGATTCGATTCCATTCGCCTCTGAAACTGCTCAAGCCTTCATTGCATAAATGGAGGGATGTTGCTCGAACGATCGCAGACACAATGAGCTGTCATATACCGACAATCGAACCAAAGATGACTATTGTAGCAAACAGTCAGTTCGACGCCTGGGTCGATTTGTTTGACTGTAATAATGGCGATTTTACGAGTTCGGCGGTTCAACATCTCGTAGAGCTCACAGTTCGGCTCACAAGAATATTAATATTCAAACCTACCAACAGCAGCAACAGATAAAAAACCCTGTGGGGAGTGGACTCCAAATTCAGCCAATAAGAGGCGAGCGCATTTGACACCCTTCAGCGACGGATCAGCAGCAGCAGATTTTTTCGTGTATCCAAGGTGGTAAACTTCAACGCGCAGCCATTTGCGCGCGCGCAATATCGCCTACCGACCACTGAGATCCCCGACAGGGAGCGGTGAGGCATGCCTCGCACTAGCGAGCGCCAGCGGCAGCCCAGAGATATTGAGCAAGTCCTGGATGACCGCGCTGATGCGGCTGTGATCCGATATCTCCTGGATCAAGACGATGAACTTGAGGGTGACGTTGATGAGCTGGTCCATCCCCGCTACATTGCCGTGTCGTCCGCGCGATACGTAGCGCGATTACCATACCGAAAACCAGAGGATCGCTGGAGGGTACTGCTGCATGATCGTTGGTACATGACGAACCGCGAATTTCTCGAGCATTTCGACTGTCAAGAGATGCGTTTTGGCGTAGTGTCAAGCTCGTCCAAGACGATCCTGTATTCCAGCAATATCCACACACAACATTTCCTGGGAACGCGGAGCTGCATTTGATGATCCTCAAATTCCTTGGCTGCTGAAGGAACGAGAACACTGCATCCAAGTTGGCATTATTCTTCGGCCTGGGTAAGGGATCCATTGACAATTATCTGCGCTGCGCGGCTGTGGCAGTCGTGAAGCTCCAAGGAATCGCGATCACGTAGCTAGATCAAGATGAGAGGAAAGTGACAGCCCAAAGCATGAAAATGAAGTATGGGTTCATCAACTGTGTTGGATTGACTGATGGAACGCTACTGCCACTTGAATTCAAGCCCACGAAGAACGGCGAGGACTACTATATGCAGAAGGGCGGCTATGCGCTGGACGCACTTGTGACATGTGATGAAGCCATTCACATTCGAGATATCGTTGTCGGGTGGCCTGGATGCACTCACGACAACCGCGTGTGGTCGAACTGCCCACTTAATCGTGATTCCACTAAGTACTTTAGCGAGCGCGAGTATCTCCTTGGTGATTCTGCATTTCAGCCATCTGATATTATGGTTCCGGCGTTCCGAAGGGAGAACTCGACCGGTTCAAGACCTACTTTAGCATCCAGCTGGCGAATGCTCGAATCAAGACTGAGTATTGCATTGGTGTCCTGAAAGCGAGATTCCAGTATTTGATGCGCTCGAGAGTGATCATCAAGACGAAGACCGACATGAAGAGACTGATAGAGTTTATTTTGTGCGCGTGCATCCTCCACATTTTGCTGATCGCGGAGCCAGCGCCATGGGAGATCGAATGCATTCAGGAGGAGCTCGACGAGGACGATGAGTTAAATACCGCTGTGCCGAGAGGTGCGCCGGGAGACGAGCGCCGGAATCAAGTCTTCTGCTACATCCTAGAGACCAAGAAATAATGGCAGCATCAAGTCGATCTCTCCCTGCGGTACGCTTTCGTCGACCAGCCTTTTGCGCTCTCGAAGTAGGATTACTCTGCGCTTCAGCCCTCATGATTCAGCCTCCGCGATAAAGTTGACATCTCGGGCTTCGGACTCAGCAATCCAAGCCTCAGACTCACGGGATTTATCAGCCGCTCGATTCTGATGGAGACGTAGTTCATCGCGCTGCAATTCGCACTGCTCCTGTTGAACCATGAGCTTCATTGTTTGGCACTCTTTTTCGTGTGCGAGCTGGGTAGCTCGGAGCTCTGCCACTGTCGAGTCGAGCGACCTAGCTAAGAGCCCTTTTGTCGACCGTTTTCTCGGCGGTGCGACGGATATTGGCTGGCTGGCTGGTCGCTTTCGAGCAGCGCTAGCCTCCGATCCACTTTCATCGCTCCGTGTACCGTGGCGGTCCACTGTCACGGACGTGTCTGTGTCGCCAAGGTCCGAATCGCGAACATTCCTCTCGTCATCGCTAGCCACCCTGCCGTGCGCTTCCTGCATGTCGGAGCTGAGCAGAAGAGGGTGGACCGATACACGATCGTTTATAATCGGCGAGAGGATGTCATATTCTGGACACACCGTAGTGATGCCAGCTTTCAAACTTGACTCGTTTGTGATACCCGAACCAGTCACCGAGAGCCAGTCGACTGCATTGCGATACGATTGCTCGATGGTGCTGATCTTGTTGACACCGTCCTTCGACGTGCGTGCCGGCTTGACGCCGCATTTGGAGATCATGCGGACAATTTCACCCACAATCGCCGACTTTGTCTCGCCGTTCTGGCTGTTGCCATCTCGATATCGGGAGTAATTGTCACCGGTTGTCATCCAGTCGAGCAAGCAACTCAAGGAGCTCACATCATTGCTCGGCCCATCATTGTGCCAAGCCACACGCTTCTTGACAGGCGTTGGTGCTGCTGTCATGTGATCGCGCTTGACAACCGCGTTACAACATCTCTTCCCGCAGACTGCCTTGCCAAATGCTTCGTCCGGGCGGACATCCTGCGGCAATCGCGTCAAACACGCTTGGTGAAGCAGCTTATTACAATTGTTGTTGGTGCACTGAACGAGAACGGTGTCTTTGGGCGATTCCTTCACGGCCTTCTTGCACGCCTTATAGCAGCACAATCTGACCACGGGCTCGATCTCGTTGCGGCGCTCGACTGCGATACTAGCTTCCAGTGCATCAATTTCACGATCCACACGTTCGAGCAGGGCGAATGTGGCTGTCGACATGATCGACGTCAGCTGTCCGTCGCTCATGCTTGAAATCCACGATCATCACGTTAGTTTGTGCCAGCTTCACTAGGTGATGATGCGCGAGCACCGATGTGCTGCCATGCGTCACAGCTTGCCTTATCTTGGCGTAGTACTTGGCGCTCTCCTTGCACTTTGAAGGCTGGCAGACTGTGCTCACAAGCACATTAGACGTTAGTAGAGCAGTGATTGCGAGAGATAGCGCGACAAATGGGCGACATCGAGACGTACGTGTGAGCACCAATCGCGCCGAGGAACGCGAAGATTGGATGCCGCACTGCGCCGCCGAGTGCGGCTATGAGGAAAAACTTTCCCGCCAAACGACACCGAAAGGAAATTGCAGCTGCTGCTGCTCCAAGCTGCACCACTTTTTGGTGCAGGTAAGCGAAAGATTATCAGCCAATCACGTGCGCTCATTTACAACTGATGATTCACAAATCTCCCCATTCTTCCGCAATTGCTTGCGTCAATAAATGCTCGTTGATTTGTGCTCGTCATTTCACGAAACTGGAACAAATAGCCGCTCGATTTCATATAATCTATAATATTGCTTTCGTCAACCAAGACACCGCAAATATTCGCCTACAATTGAGCCTTTTGTCAGCAATGATCTGGTTACGACACCACAGCCAAAACGACAACGAACTAGCAACAACTCAGGCTACTCAACGGCAAGATTCCCTCACTGGCGTCCGACAGAGCAATTGCTATGCTTGCAAAACGTACCCGATGCTGCGTTTACGCACCCCCCATGATTGCAACGATCTGTACAAATGTATTTGTCAGCACTGTATGTTGCGTCTCGAAATTGAATCCGATATGGGTTTTTGTTTCTGTATATTCGTTCCACGTTCTCCGGCCATGCGACACAATGTAGATAAGTAGGTTGCGCTTCAGATGCGTGTATGTTTCGATTCTCCGGTACTTCCTCTTCATCGCTTCCGTTGGTCAAGTCTATAATTTCTCTGCTCGTTTTGAGCCACCTGGTAATAAGAGTCTGATGCATTGTAAATTCGCCTAGGCCTCGACTCTATGCCAGTGATGATACGATCTTCGTTACGCCTTGCCACACTTTCCAGCTAGACTGTCATAATCAGCAAACAGAACACAATGAATTAGGAATTACAGGCCGCTTAATATGTAGTTGTGAAACTCACTCTCGCCGATACTAAGGGCGGCCTGCACACTGTGTCTCCCTGCCTATCAACGAACCATTAGATGGGGATATGAACTCTCACACGCACAACATGCACATGCCGTCAGCGTTTTCAAATAGCACGCCTCCAACCGCAACATTCATGTGCATCCGCAACTGACGAAGTCAGGTTTTCAACTTCTCCAACCGTCGTGCGTTTGAACTATATCAGTCATACTGATAATAACTTACGTCACAGACCAATCGGAAACACTTTTATAAACAACTTAACTACTCCCAGCCCAAGCGAAGCAATCTAGTACGATTGAACTTGATCTCATGTCTCATCAAGTCGAGACAGGATGTTATATTCGCAGATCAGATGAAGATTACGTTAATTTACGTGAAAATTTCACAACAATGAGTTATATAACATCAACAAGTTGCGCAACTTGGGTTCTAAAAGTTGCCGAAGTTGCCCATAAATAATTGAAATATCGAGCCTTTTCCGCCAATCCGCGAAGCATGTGACGTGTGAAAAAGTGAACACACTGTTCACTTTTTCACACGTCACATATTTTTAATTACGGAAATGGCCCGGATCCGTTGCAGTTTAGCAATTACTATTAAATAATTACAAGGAAAAGTGAACAGTGTGTTCCCTTTTCCACACGTCACAGCGTCAGGGGTACACGGTAATGTAACCGGGTTATTCCATGTAAATTACGCTAAAATCGCGAATGCCTGCCTATATTCTGCATTTCGGAGGCAAAAGCGGCCAAGCAAGATGGCTGTCGGCGTGAGGCGACTTGGACGCGCCGTGGCGATGTTCACGACCGCATTCTTTCTCGCGACATCCCTAGGCTGTGTTGGGTTGAGGCTCGCCCCCGTTGCGGCGGTGAAGAACTCGACGCTGGAGCAGCTCGGCCGGAATGTGCACGCCATGCAGCTCGTGCGCGTTCAGCCGCTGACTCCCGCCGAGCAGGCGAGCGTACGCGTGCTGTGCTGGGTGAACACGTATCACAAGAACCACGTGTCTCGGCTGTTGTCGATCAAGCAGACGTGGGGGAAGAAGTGCGACAAGCTGCTGTTTATGAGCGATATCGAGGACTTGAGCATCCCAACAGTTCGCATCCCGGCGCCGCCACTACACGAGACTTTGTGGCAGAAGCATCGTGAGATCGTCCGACTCCTTTTGCGCGAGTATGAAGCCGGGAAGTTCGACTGGGTTTTCAAGTGCGATGACGACACATTCTTGCTGATGGAGAACCTCAAGAAGTACTTGCTGTCACCAGAGATCAGAGCAATTCCATCGTCTAAACCGACTTTGCTAGGGCACCGGATGACATTGCAATGGTATGTGGGTACTGTTGGCTGGCGTTCGTTCGGACTGTGCGCTTGAGTGACTAATTTTTGCTGTAGGTGGGAGATGGAGCGCTCTTTCCACCCTTTCGATGAGTTCGACCCAAAGCAGGTCGCTGCCATGCTCAGAGTGAAGGCCGAGACTCAGAGCCACGGAGGACTTTACTACACGCCTGGTGGTGGCGGCTACGCGATGAATTGGGCGTACCTGAAGCAGCTGGAGGCATCTTTCGACGAGCCGTTCTGTCTGCCGACCAAGGTTGTCCCTGACGACTGGGCGATATCGTTTTGCATGCGGCATCATGGTGTGCTGCCGCTGGATACACGCGACGAACTCCAACGCGAACGCTTCCACCAGTACGACGCCGAAGAATTGTACTTCAAGCCATACGACGAGGAGGCTTACGACCACCGCTTGTTTTCGTCGATTTACGACGAGAACAACTGGTTTTCGGATCACAACGGCCTCGGTTGGAAGAATGGCGACAATTGTTGCGCTCCAGATTCAATCAGCTTCCACTATGTGAAACCTCCGCTTATGGAGGCTTACCACGAGTATTATTACGGGGCAGCCGACGACAGATAGGCGATTGCTTGTGGGATATAGATGTGGTTGTTCGTTGCGTTGCTTCGTTGAGTTGAATACAATAGACTAAAGCAGCCTCGTTAACGTGTGCCAAATGGCTAGGTGCATTGGAACGAGTCGCAGCCGACTATAATCTCAATATCACCTAGAGTCGTGTGCACGTGCAAATCGCCGAACGACAAGCAGCTTCCGCTCGCAATATCACAGTTGATGCTGCCGTGATGCTCACTCGTCGAGTTCTGTGTTGCAGCCGCATCTGTCGTTAGCACGATGACAGCAGGAAAGCGACACAGACAAAAGAGTTACCAACCTCGGTTTCCTGAAGTATATCTCCCGAGTATTCGCCTAAACGAATAGACACGACTCCATCCTCCGATCGCAGGTAGTACATCCCCACGTATGACAAACTCTGCAGCCAAGAGAGAGTTGTAAACAGTTTCCAGACTAGCATGGGTGGCAAGAGTCAGATTCATACCGCGAGCTGCAGTTTCACGTTCCCCGAGGCGGATTCGATATGCACATTGCCGCTAGCATCGATCTGTTGAAGTGTGATATCGCCCGACACAGTTGTAACTTCTAATCTCCCCATGAACGACGAGCTCCCCTAGACGCAGTACACTCATTTCAAGACGACGACAACAGGATTATGCGTGTGCTTAACATACCTCCGATACAAGGGAGTCGACGACGACATTTCCCTGGATCGTGGCAAGCTCAATCCAGTTTGCTCGCAGTCCATCCGATGCAATCACCCCCGACGAGCTTTCGGCTCGAACGAAGCTTCTCCCAGCAGTTACAGTGCTACAGAACAAGCCAAAGATGAGTTCAAAAGATGTGCGTAGCAGTGGCTAGCTGACATTTCAAACCTGTCAATGTTGGTCAATTGGATCGTCCCCGCCCCGGTCGCAACGTGGAGATCGCAGTCCAACAAGGTCACGTTCCGGACGCTAATGAGTCCAAACGTTGAAGCGATACTGGACGACTTCTCCAGCCTCACAGTCCCCATCGTATCCACATTGACACTGTCGACAAAGATTGCTCCTGCGTTCGATGTCGCGACTAATCCTCCCTCTTCGAAGCTCACGTTCGACAACGAGATTGGCGACTTGTCGGTTGAGACGTCAAGGCTTCGAAGCGTCATTGCGCTAGGCGATGCCGGTGTATTGATGTTGACCGACGTATTGCTGCGCACTGTGAGTGTCCTCGGTCGGTCCTGCGGCAGTTCAATGTCGATTGCAATTCGCTTCGCGGCAGATACCAGTCGTCAGTAGCCTATTCCCAAGCTAATTACTGCTCCAAGCGCGGCAATACCTGGCAGGACTTGTCAAGCCACAGCACTCGGGTCGAATCAGTGGATAGCACTGAGACATCGACAATGCTGTCAACAATCTCAACGTCCCAGATATCGTCTGTTACTTGGGTGTTCTGCACAATGAGTGTATCAGTGCTGGATTTGATGTCCCCCGAGAACCATATAGTTCAGCCAACTGCTTACCCCAGTCCCAAATAGTTGCAGAGAACCTGTGCCGTTCATCGTGCTACTTGGGTAGATCGAAAGGTATCCGCGCGAAAACGATGTTTCGAGGTCATAACCAGCAACTCCGGTTGCAGTTGCGGAGTCCACCAGAGAAACGGCTGATGATCCTAATAGTGAGCCAACGCGGTTGCACTTGGAGGCGAACACAACGCTGGTGCACATCACAGCAAAGATAAAGGCGACAACTAGAACGACAATCACAGTGATCAAGCGCATCGCGATCCGTTGGCGACGTTTTGAGGCCGCAAAGCGCTCCACCCACTATGCGATGATCGCAGCGCAAGTTAGCACGCACAATACATAATACCGAGAGCTGGGAATGTCAAAGCCTCACCTGATGTCGCTTGTCTGTCTCGTTGTTTATGCTGTTTCCGTCCCCGCGTGCGGAACTCATTTTGTGTTTGTCCACGGCGAATTGGCGTTTCCCAATGGTTGTATGATGCAACAGTGTCATACACGCACTCGCTTCTACCAGAAGAAAGAGTCCCGCTCCAGATCCAACACAGGCGACGACTTTGAGGTACGAACGCATCGTCGATGCGAATTGGTCTCTGTCGTAGACACCTCGAGACGTTGGCGGGAGGATGAGACGGATGTCCTCCCAGTTCCGGACGATGTTTTCTTGAACCGATCTTTTCATGGCAAAGTAGGCGATCGTGAGACCTAGAAAGCTGGTACCGACGAATATCGACAGCAAGTAGCAAATGGAGAGCAGGCGTCGGTACTCGAAGTTCGCGCCGACAAAAGCCAACATGGAGATCAGCATGAAGACGACACCACTGGAGAAGATGACGATTCCTGTGTACGGCGCCGAGACTAGCGTCCCTGTATCGGCGACGTATTGACCTCCCGTTATCAGAAATAGTGAGAACGGAAACGTGATGAGGCTGAACGCCTGCATGCCCATGTCAGTCCCGACATTTCGAGCTCAATTGAATATGAAGACAGAATATGGTCCCAATACCTGGAGGATTGCCACAGAGCCACGCTTTTCGCCAACAATCTTGTACAAATGCCACCCGAAGAGCAAGTGAAGGGCCGACCCGATCAATAGAATCGCCGCCGCGCAGAAGAGAGTTCCCTTAGCATCGCGAACGAGCTACAAATTGCGTGGTTAGAACCCTGCTCAAAGCCGATGATTATTTGGTACGTCACAAACACTTCAAAGAGTCAACCTACCTTAGCGCGCTCGTCCGTGCCGACTAGCTCCAGCGAGTCGTCAAGGAGGTTTGCTACTGAAGTTTTTGCGTCCGAAGCAAATACGAGGCATATCCCCCCAATGACTGCAAAGGTTGCACATGCTCCGACGGAAACGATAAGACTGACGATCACAGGCGGCGTTGATCGGCTAAAGCCCTGGAAAAGACATCACACACACCAGCACGCACGATGAACCGCGACTCGCCTCAGCCAGGCCTTACCCCTCAACCGTTACGTACAAGGATCCCTGCAGCAACGCTCGCAAGATGAACAAATGCAGCGGCCAAAATGATGTTGGATTGCACAGGGGCGAAGTGGTACAGGATGAACGTGATCAAGGTGCTTAGAAGCTCGATCAACAGCATGACCGCGCTAAAGCAAGTTGTCTTCCAGTTGAAAGTCGGGAGCGCCACCGCAGGACGCCGGGGCATTTTGTAGTACGCGCGCGCGTCTCAAATCCTTCTCTGCCTGCTTGTTGCCTTTCTGTTTTTCGCTCTTGCGAACGCGAATGCCACGCGCCGGCCGCTGCACAAGTCTCTCCAGCAATAGATGCGTTGGTTTGGCAAACGACCGACGACTCAGCCCTTCAAGTTCGACTGTCTCTATGCTCTGAAAACGCATAATCATCCAACGCTCCACGGAAGCAGCGGAGTGTTCAACAAAAGGGTGATTGCAATGGGTAATGATGACTGGTCCGAGTTGAACTTCTTTGTACTTGTGGGGACTCTCGGGACTGGCATTGGTCTCTTTCTACTGGCGTTTGTGGCATCAGCTCTGGATACACGCCGACGATCCATGAGAAGCAGCTCAGATCCGTGGAAGACGCTCGAGACGCCTGCCTTGAGACTCGTCAAGTTGCACACGCGGATCGTCCGCACATTGGCAACGGCAGCTCTTCTCCTTGAGCTGCCGCTCCTGGCGAAAGTGACAGCGATTTCGGCGACAGCGAAGCCATCTTACTCGCTGCGCATCGTCCGGCCGACAGCAAACATCTGCGGGTCAATCCTCGGCTTCATGACCAACACGCACGCCGCCTTCCGTGTGCTGTTTCTGCTCGCATTGACCCAGTCAGTCGCACTCGACACGGTCGCCGAAGTGTCGTTCACGATGTCCATCGCCTGTCTAGAGCTTCAGGGACTGCAGTGCGGGGACGGTGCGACCGCTTCATTGTCCGCTGGCGAGCTTCAGCTGCTCAAGCTGCGCGAGCTCGCTAGCCTCGTAGTGAACGTGTGGCTCATGCTCGAGGTCAGCTTCCTGTGCGTGTCCATCGGCTGGTGCTCCTCGCGCTACTCAGCGCGCCAGCTCTCGCTCTCTCGGCCTGTCTTCAACCTGCGCGCAGCAATGGCGGCTCATTTGCCCCGGCATCGCAGCCATTGAATATACAACATACAAATGTGTCTATACTGTATAGTACCGATCATATTCCCGCCCAATACAAGCCTCCACTATTGAGCAATGGCGCTCGGAACAGAGCCGACCCCGGCGGTGGAACTTGCCGGACTTGCAGCGCTCCAGTCGTCCGCCCCGCCCCCCCAGCGCACGGCGTTCACGAGGAGGACCTTCCGCGTGCAGATTACCAGCGGCAAGTCGCTCGAGATCGACTTCCGAGAGCTCGTGCGGCAGCAGCAGCGCGCGGGTGCGTCTGCGCCAGCTGAAGGAGCGAGCTCTATCGCAGTCGCTCCGCATGCTGGCACTGGGAACACGGCGTCCTTTGCAGCTGCTACCGAGAGTGCAGGGGGAAGCGTTGCCGCTGAAAAGGTGCCGGATGTGCCGCCGTCGAGTAGATCACAACGATATAGCATCATTGAGCGCCTCGAAAAGCGGTATGGTGGCGGCGCTGTGCTGAACGACGGGGACGACGGAGCACCGACGGACCGCCGCTCGAACCGCCGCGACGACGATGACCTGTACGACTCGGAAGATTCGTTTATCGATGACTCGGAGCTGCAGCAGAATATCGAGGAGCTGCACGATCAAACAAAGGTCAAGACCAAACACTCCGGCTTCTTCGTTAACGCCGGCGACGAGATCGAGACGCTGGAGCGCGAGGAGAGGTGCTCATTGCTCTTGGGTTGTACTTGGTTGTGGGTTAGATCGTTCGACTCACAGCGTTTGCTCTTCCGCTCGGTATGCGTTGAACAGCGATGATGGCGGACAGGCAGTGAAGGGACGGAGGGGGAAAAAACTTGGAGCCGAGTCATCCCGAGCAGTCAAATCGTTCTTGGATGAGTGGTCCGACGCGGCCAGCGACTGGCAGCCAGCTCCAGAGGTTGTGCAGGGGTTGGAAGTTCTTCGGAACGAAGTTCGCGAACGTACGCCGCTGCGTCTTCTTGTTGCGATTGACATTCCATGCTGACGAACAGCAATGTGCTGGCTGCAGTTGCCGAGTCCGCACCGATTACCAAAGTTTTCCCACGCACACTTGATGACGCTCTTCGTGCAGTCGACAAGCTGGTCGTGGAGTCTCACCCGAACAAGTGGCGCGTGAACGGATACTTTGCAACCCTCATGACATTTTTGCCTTTCACAAAGCAATATCTAAAGGTAATGTGTGGCGATGGTCAGCAGGGGTGGGTGTCACGGATCTAATACTCGCTGGTTGCTGCAACAGTCCAATATGCTGCGGCTCGAGGCGCGAGACAATGCGCGGGCTGCGAAGGAGAATGTCGACACGTCCATCCAGAGCCTCAGTTCAGAGGTTAGGATGCATTGGGTGATATATTGACAACCTATCATGATCTGAATGGGTTTGCGTGTTTGCTCAGATCTCTGCGTACAACGCGCGAGCAGACACCGATGCGCAGGAGCGAATCAAAGCAGGCAAGACTTTTGAAGTGGCTAACTAAACATCTCCCTCAGCATGTCCTCACCCGTGCATTTTATTGCGCAGATATTTTGCAAGACAAGTCACTCGCGTCGAATCTCCATTCGCTATTGGGTGTCCATGACGAGTGGGTGACCAAGGAGAACGAGTATCGGTGCGTGTGTGCAGGTACGCGGCACGCTGGTCAGTATGTTTGTGTCTAACAGTTCATTTTCCGACAGTCAAATGCTCAAGACTGAGGACAAGAAGCACATGAAGGAGCAGGATTTCGTCCAGTTGAACACGCGGCAAGAGCGGAACCGAATCTTCAATAGGGTACGTCAGGTCCAATGGTGGGGTTTTATGGTCTCGCTCTCTCGCTTACACTTGGTGCTGTTCAGGTCCTGGGGCTGTTTGCGCTCAACATTATGGACCTTCAGTCTCTACGAGCACTGAATAAGTCGGCAAAAACAAAAGGGCCACGAAAGACGCAAAACAAGCAGACTACGAAGACGCCACCTTCTGTGGGCGTGAAGCGCAAGTCGCCGGTTGGCACTGACACCCCCACTGCATCAACGAAGCGCGGGATCAAGCCGTTCAAATCTCGTTTGATGGATGACCCTCCTGTATTTTCTGAGCACGACTTCGAAGAGGCCGAGTAGCGAGCGTTAATGTGACAATCAAGACTTTAGCGAGTGTAACGCATTGCTTCGCTCTATTCCTTCGTGTTAGCTCGCTCGAACACAATGACCATCTCACAGTGCGGCGTGTGAGGGAACATGTCGACTGGGATGGCGTGGACGGGCTGAAACGCATCGCCAGTGATCGATTTGGTATTTGGCCCACACAGCGTCACGGCGTCCTGTATCAGCGAGTTTGTAGGGTTGCACGAGACGTAAACGATGCGCTGCACCGGAGGACACCCACGCAACGCGCGGAGTACTTGGTGGTGAAGCCCAGCACGCGGCGGGTCGACGATAGCGACCACCTTGTTCAAGTGCATATCACTCTCGCTCCGCTTGGTCCTGAGCAGATCCTTCATGACATCCTCGGCCTTGGAATTGATGAAGCTCACGTTTTCAACAGCGTTCAGCTGAGCGTTAACGGCAGCATCGTCCGTCGCAGCCTTGCAGATTTCGATTCCCACCACTTTACCGACACCCTCCGACGAGCAAATGCCGATCGTGCCGGTCCCACAACACACGTCGTAAAGCAAAGTATGCTCGTCCGCAGCCGCGAGGCTCTTCACAAGAGAGTACAGATGCTCTGCGGCGGACGTGTTCACCTGGAAAAAGGCATTCGGCGAGATCGAAAAGCGCATCCCCAGCATGTGCTCTTCAATGGTGTCATGACCGAAGATCTTGAGCACGGGATCGTTCTCCGTCGCGGCCGACACTCCGCCGTACTCCTGCAAGAAGAGCGCTTTCACCACGAATGGGAGCTTCGAATCGGTTAACGTCGACACCACCAGATCGGTCAGCTTCTTCTTCTCTTCGTCCGACAGGCTGTTCGGGTTCACCTGCACGATGACCATCAGATCATTCGTTCTTTCCGCTCGGCGAACTGTCAGAACTCGCCACACGCCTTCTTTTGTTGTAACGTCGTAGACCGGGATACCTGACTCCACGATCATGGTCTGCACAGCAGCGCACACTTGCTTCATCACGGAGGGAACGTTCATGCACTCATCGGGACTCCCGACAAGCACCGACCCGTTGCGGAACAAACCGAGGCGGAAACCCACACAAGGTTTCTCCTCAGCGTCGAAGCCAATACTGAACTCGCACTTGTTCCGGTATCCCTCCGTTGTGGGCGACGCGTGAATCGAGTCCATCGGGCAACACAACCCCTTGTGACTCGCAAATCCACTCAGACTGGTCGGCTTCTCGTGAAGTCCAATAGCTGACGTGGCTTTAATCGTGCCATCACTGAGCGCATAACAAATTTCGCCCTCCTTTAGAAGAATCAGCTGTGTGTTGTGCGACGCTATACCGATGACACCAGCGATCGCGAGAGTATGATCTTCGAACTCGAGCTGCTCGAGCGCCTCAGCGCTTAGCGGAGCACGCAACCATTGGGTTTCGGCGGACGACGGCCGGTATGCGTACAGGAACCCATTGTGGACGGCGATCGTTTGAGCGTCATGTGCTTCGCCGATCTGCTTCCACGCACCAGATGCAAAACGGCCAGATCCTTCTTGCGCAAACACTTTCCCGCTCCGCGTGCAGCAGAGCAGAGACCCTCGGAGCGAAGCCAGCGACGTGATCGACTCGCTTGGTCCGGTCATGATTTGCTCCCACGCCTTCCCAGTCGGCGTCTGCTTCAGTGCGTGTATCGTGTTGTCCGTTTTCGCAGCAACCAAGTCGCCTCCGAACGAAACAACCGCAACCACGTCGGCCGCATCGACGACTCGTTCCCAAACAACATCCGCCGACGCCTCGTGCGGCCGCGAGTACAACACGCTGTCCGCGACGAGGAAGAGCGAGCCATGGCTGCCGAGCCAAGATGGGATCTGCACGCGGTACTGCGGCTTCGCGTCGTTAACCTCTGGCTGGGCCCCCTCCTGCTTGCGCATCTTCTTTGCCACATTGCGCTGGTCCGTGGCGACACGCTTCTCCTTCTTGCCGTACTCCTTGCGCGTGAGACGCACAATCTTCGTCAGCACCTTCTTCATCTCCGTCTCCTTGCGCTCAAGCTGTTCCTCGTACGGGACTTTGGCCCACGGAGTTGCAGCCTCGCTGGCATTCTGAGGCGTAGATCGTTGGTTCACTTCCTCGGCACCGTCATTGTCCTCGTCCGCATTTGGTCCGTCCGACTTCTTCCGCTTTCCCGTTGAGCGCGGCGCTCTGACGCTCCTTTTCGGGAGCGCGTCCTTAACTTCCATACTCTCGCCGTTCCACGTGAGTGCCTCGAGCAGCGGGCGGGCCGTGTCGCGCTCGGCTGCCGACCGGAAGTGCACGAACCCGAACGATAGCTGCCGCGCCTTCTGAACCTTGAGGAAGCTCACGTGCTGCTCGCGCAGGAACACGTCCATCTCCTTCGCATCCTTCCACTTGCCGTAGTTGAGCACGATCACCTTGAACTCCTCTGCAGGCGCCTCGGCCGCCGCCGTCACCTCATGCTCGTCCATGGTGGTGTGCGTGTGCGCGTTAGGGGGTTGAACAATTATTGGCTGGGCTGGAAGTGGGGTACATTTCAAGAGTAACCGATCGAAATACAGTGTGCACTGCATAGATGAGAGAAATACCGTTACGACTCGATAAAATGATGAATGCACCGTTCATTCTGTATACATGCGACGATGGTACCGTCACAACTCGACAAAAGGAGCATTTGCTACCGTTCACTCAGTGCACATACTGCGAAAGTCTATGCTGGGTTTTTGCTGGTTGAATCACCCTTAGGTTTTTCCTGTATGCGAAAGTTTTACCCAGTAGCACGGTTGGGTTTTACTTCAGTCTCACTAGTGTCGTAGATCCGTAACCCCGATTTATCGCATTGCTACCCTTATTAAAATTTCGTAGACGATACGAGAAATTTTCCTCCACTTTCACCTTGTCCTTCGTCATATCCCTATCTAATGTCATATCTGCCACTCTGCAAAACGTCTCAGATATTTAT
>JAADXC010000606.1:0-16289 GCA_023336425.1 Phytopythium cucurbitacearum (nom. inval.) | reverse complement strand
CAGAAACGTTCTGCGCTGTGTCAACAGTCGCTGCAGGGCTACCTTCTGGAATCGAGACGTCAACGCTGCGATAAACATGCTAGAACTGCTGAGGAGTGGGTTGAAGGGAAAGAGAGGACCGATAAGACTAAGGGCGTTCCGACGAGGACAGTAGCTGTCGTAGACAAAAAAGGTGGAGGGAAAGACTGCATCGTACGCGTTGCAGGATACGTAGCCCGCCACACAAAGATATTCGTAGCATAGAGACCAGTAGGACATTCTCAGTGCTAACTATAATACTCCGGTGTGGATTTCTGATCGGAATGCTTGTCGCTCGTGACTGCCAGGATCATGTTCCGACCAACATTCGACCTCGTACTATGACGGCCTCGCCTGAAAATAGCTCTTCATCTCTCATGCAATTGAAGAGTTCGTTTGGAGATTGGTATCCCGTGGCCAAGAACGATGAGCACGACGGAGCGACCCAAGATCCGTGGCAGTCGAGGCTGTGAGCTCCTGCGATATGTTGAGCCCGTCGATCCTCGCGCCGCGGAAGGGTATCGTCGGCAAGCGGGGTCGGGATCGGTGCCGCTAACTGCGAAGGAGATGGAGAAACTGGTCGAGGAAGAGAAGGCTCGCTCGATGACCAACCCGTACCAGAAACTGCTGTACGAAGTCAAGGCGCTGCAGAAGCGAGGCAACTTCAAGACGTCGCAAGGGGACACGATCGTGCAGCGGATCCGCGATCTGTCCCTCCCTGACTATTCGACTCTGGATCTGTCAAATTTCACCATCTTTGACGAGTTTGCTGGCTATTTGGCTCCGTACATGCAGTCGAGCATGTGCAAGCTCAAGCACGTCAACCTTGCAGGCACACAGATCGGGATCAATGGCGCACTCCTCATCGCCAAGTCGGTGAACCCCGTGCTTGAGACGCTCCAGTTCTCGGAGACAGCTCTCGACCTGGCTGTGTTTCGCAAGAGCAGCAGCAGCAGTCGTCAGCAAATTGTACTGGGCCGCCACGCCTTCGGTCCACTGGACGCGGTTACGGTCGGCATATTGCTCGAGCGAGTGCGGACTCGTCTGGACCTCGTCGATTTGTCTGGAAATCAGTTGACAGGGCTGCGATCGAGTGTGTACACCGGCACCGGGATGATATTCAAGGCATTGACGCGGTGTCCGCTGCTGTCCTCTCTCAAGTGAGTTGTATGTCGGTGCTTTGGTGAGCTGTCGAGGGACTAACGGAGTTGCTTCTCTTTGTTGCACGTTCAGTTTGCAAAGTATCAGTCTTCGCTCCGATGGTCTTGTTGACCTGGCCAACGCGATCAAGGACCTGCCGGCGCTTGAGGTGCTGGTGTTGTCCGACAACAAGCTGGCGCTCAACAGCGGTGATGACAAGAGGAGCACCGGCATCGAGGCGTTGTGCAGTGCGTTGTGGCAAGCGAGCGCTCTGAGAGATCTGTGGTCCGTGTTGACATCGTGCTCGCGTTGATCATGATGCTAGCTACTCATTCGATGAACTCGTAGCTTGGCAGATAACTGCCTGGACTATTCGAGCGCGGCCTCCATCGCGGACATGATGGCAGCGAACACACGGTTGGAGCGACTCGACCTCTCCAGTAACCCTTTGGCCAACGCCGGGGCTGTGCACATCGCCGCTGGGATGAAGAAGAACTCGTCACTGACCGATCTCCAGTGCGTGATGTCGCTTTGCTTGGGAATGTGGTCAAATTCTCACCTGATGTTGCATGCAGGATGACTCGATGCAGCTTTGGCGACGAAGCCATCCAAGCTCTGTCCGCCGCGCTGAAGCGATCGAATCGCACTCTTCGCAAGTTAGAGTACGTAGCCGGTGGTTGTTATCCTTGGAATCAAGCGTATTCTGAACTGGCTGCTCGATAGCATTCGTGACAACTCCGACATCCGATCGAGCGGATATCGAAGTTTGGTCAAGTGCTTGACGACGAACCCTTCATTGTGCGAATTGGGTGTGGATCAGACCGCAAAGTCCGCTCGATACTTCAAGAACATTGACTCGCTGATAGAGGTGAACGCAGTTATTCGAGAGCTGCAACTGGCAAGTGCAACTCATACATGCTTGTAGACACTACCTACACATTCAGCTGACACATTACGCTACCACAGGGAAAGTCAAGCCCTGCGTTCGCTAATCTCTTGAGCGATCAGTGCACGAATCTGCTCCAGAAAGTGAGTGCGTTCAGCGACGCCGACCTCGTTCGCTTCAATGCCGACCAGCTAGTCGGCAATGTGCCGGCACCTGCTGGACAAGCGATCAGCAATCTGCCGAGTCTGAAGCAGTACGCTCACACCGAGCAGCAAACGCCGCTCAAGCGCTTGCTGTGGGTTCTGGAGGCTCGAGTGCGTCGAGATCAGGTTGATCAGCGAGATCAGCGCGCAAACAAAAAGCACGCGACGTACTCGCAGCGAGCAGGCGACTCGGAGCCCGACGACGTCGACGATGATGATGTGTGGGACTACCCGCTCTACTGATGCGTCATGTGACAGTCGCTGCCATTGCTCGGTCCATGAGGACTTGCAGATGCACCATGTAGCTCGCTATTCGATCGACTCGAGCCGTTCATTGAACTGACTGCATGAACGCTCGATGCTCCAGAGAGCTGTTCGGTCGCTTGCTCGTGGCGGAAGCGCGACTCGGCGACGGGATCCTCAAGACGCTCACTTTCGGTCGTGCGCTCAGGGCAGCTGTTTGAAGGTGATGATTCCAGCGACACCGACGGTGGCGACGATGGTGGTCAAGCGGGCGACGATGAGCCTGCGCCAGACGAACGCGGAGCTCTCGAACAGCCAGCACGCAGTCGGCTCCGGCTCGGTCGAGAGCGCCGCGGAGCATCGACTCCTCCTCCTCCTCCTCGCCAGATTGCAACCGTCCCATGTCACAGCCAGGATGGATGTGCGAATGTATCCGATGGCAGCGCCGCCTGTCATACTCGACACGCCGCCCCGTCACTGCGAAGACGGTCCAGAAAGCCTCAAGAATTCCGAGACGGACTGCACCACCCGCCGCTGACTCGGTGGCTCCATTCAACCCAGTTCGGCGGCTCCCCCATCACGCCTGCCCGCCTGACTGGAGCCGTGCCGGTTCGCCGGGTCGTCTCGGCGGAGGAGCGCGCTGGGACACGGCAGCCAACGCACGCCACCGGCGCGCCACGTGACAGCAGCGACCCAGATACACGGGCGTTGTCCGATCGCCACGCCCGCCAGCGTGGCATCGTCAGCGCGCGGCGCTTCCTTCCATGCCGCGGCGGCCTCTACCCCGGCAGAGAGGAGCGGCTCGAGGCAGTGAATCTGGCGCTTCCAACGCGTTGATTGACCGAAAATAGCTTACGCACCTCATTTCTACCAATCGCGTGCGCTGATTCCCGCCTGTCGGGCCTTTTCCGTGCCGCTTGCCTGCCGGACACGAGTGCCGGAAGATCGATCGCCCGGAACAGGCCGCCGCTGCTTCCCGGCGTCGTTCGCGCGCCGCCAGCCGCCCCCTCTCCGTCCCCGCGGCTTCACGCTCGCCCCGCGCTCGACGTGGCGCCGCGCGGTGTTTCTCAGCGCGGCTCCTCCCCCCGTTAAACCGCCAGCCAAGCCGGTACGTTCCTGCGTCGTCGCCTGGACACCAGTCGCACAGCTGACGGGCTCATGCTCTCTCTGCGCCTTGCTGTCGACGGCGGGTCACCATTCTCGGCGCTCGCTTGGGGTCGGCAGTGGCTGGCGCGCTGTCGGCCATGCAGCCCACGCCGCTCGCGACCGACAACGGGCCGCTCGCCTCCGCGTTTGGCGAGATCGTGCACCGCGGCTGGCTCAACCTCAAGACGCGCTCCATGGTCAACGTGCGACCGCGCCACATGCGCTACTGCATCCTGGCGCGCGACACGCAGCAGCTCGCGACCTTCAAGTTCCAGCCGTCCACGGGGGACCTCACGTCGGGCAACGTCAAGCCGTTACGTAGCTACAAGGTGCTGGGCGTCGCGCCGTGGGACGGCCGCCGCTTCGCCTTCCTCGTCAGCGTCGTGCAGCAGCTCGACAATGTCGACCGCGTGCTCGAGATCGATGCTCCCACGGCGCAGGCCTCGAGCGAGTGGATTCACACGCTGCGGGTCGTCACGACCGACGGCAACGAGGAAGGCTGGCCGCTGCCGCCGCCCCCAACGCTCGAGCGGCCCGGCGGTCTCTTCGGCAGTCCTAACAAGGGGCCACCGGCCGTTGCAACCACTAAGAAGTCGGACCTGTGGGTTAAGGGTGCCTCCGTGCACCGCGGTCTGCTGAACGCGGCAGGTACGACGCTCGATGGGATCGCTGGACGTGGCAGTAGTGTGTGGTCAATGCTGACGGACGAGGTGGTGTGTGTGAACGCTTTCAGGTGAAAACAACTGCTTCTTGAACGTGGTCATCCAGGTTGGTCACGAAGGCGGTTGTTTGGTTAGTTGTTGGATATTTGGACTGACGCTGTTGACATGGATCCTCCGCAGAGCTTCTGGCACTTGACGTCCATGCGCCACTTCCTCCTCCACGTCGAGATCAAGGATGAGTCGCGGACGGTCGAGTCGAACGTGCTGCGGGCTTTGCGGGTACGGTTCATTTTGCAGCAGCTACTGCGGTATTTGTGAGCGGCTTCATTCTTACGGGATGTTCATCGCAGTCGATCATGCGGGAGTACGACGACACGTCGAGCGGTACGCTGCACTCGCGCGCCATCCGCAAGGGTCTCAGTGTGCTCTACTCGGCGGACAAGAACTTCCAGGAGGGGGCCATGTACGACGCTGAAGAGACGCTGCTGGCGTTGCTCAACCTGATGCACCAACAGACTGTAAGTCCATTTGTGAGTACAGAATGACAATATGCAAGCGACAATACTTAACCCCAGATGCGGTTGCAGGATGTGACTGAAATCGAGGAGACCCACAAGACGACGATGATGGTCAAGTCGCTCGTGCGGCTGGTGAGCTCCGACCCGTACGAGGAGAAGCCCCAAGCCGTGTTCGATGAGAACAGCATCCCCCACTTGGTGTTCTCCCATCAAATCTACGACCGCTACGTGTGCACGTCGTGCCGCCACACGACGCCATGGGATCTGTACTCGAACTTGGTGTACACGCTGTACGCGACGGATCTGTACGCGTGCAAGTACGAGTCGATGGAAGTCATGTTTCGCCGGATCTCGATGCAAGAGTCGGATGTGGGTTCGTCGTGCGACGTCAAGGACTGCGGCGGCAAGCAGGCCAAGGAGCGTGTGATCCACCGCTTCCCGATGGTGTTTGCGATTTCGATCCTCTGGGCGACCACGTCGGCCACAAAAGATGAGGTTCAAGGCGTGCTGAGCAACGTTGGCGACCGCGTCGACTTGGCCAAGTGCTTTGACGCTTCCGGTCCAGTGATTCGGTTCAAGAACGGCGGCATCCGCACGACGTACCGCTTGCGTGGGTTTGTGTGCTACTACGGCCGGCACTACGTCGCGCTGTTCTACAGCACGGCGCACAAGATGTGGCTCCTCTTCGACGATTCTCGCGTTCTGGAGATTGGTTCATGGGAGAATGCAGTTGCCGAGTATGTGGACACCTCAGTTCTTGCCGCTTTGCTTCGCGTTGGGACTAACCATGAATGTTCGGTGTTGCGTTGTGCTGCAGATGCTTGAAGGGCCGCTTCCAGCCAGTCTTGCTGTTCTACGAGCTCCCCGATCAGCGGAAAGACTCGTCCGTCGGTCTGCACGGGATCAGTGACGCGGTGGAGCGTCAGAAGAGCGCGTCCGTCACTTCGATTGGCGCAGGAGGCGAGTTGCTGCCTGCGTCGATCGAGGAGGAGTCGCCGGATGAGGACATGCCTTCTCCTCGAAAGAAGGCCAAGCCTCTCCCTGACGTGGAGGAGAACGCGACGATCAGTCCGACCAGCTCTACTGAACCGGCCGTTGCGAACGGCTCGAGCGATCTGATGGACCTGGAGACAGACCGCGAGTTTGAGATGGCCGAGCTCCAGCGGCGGACGTCGCAGTCGCAGAACATTAGTCCCGTGTCCGCCGCCATCGCAATGATGCCGCGCACCATTTCCATGAACGCTCCCCTTGGCGACGGCGAGTACGACGTCAGGTTCGGCGATGCGCTGGTGCTCGGTATGTATTTAGAGAAGGTCGACGGCGAGCTGTGCGTGACAAGCTTCCCGCGCGGCGTGAGCGGCGGCATGTTTGGCGCCGAGAAGAGCGGCCAGATCGGTCTGTTCGACACCGTCATCCAGGCGAATGGCCACCCACTGCAGCACTACCAGGTCGACCGCGCGCTCAAGATGATCAAGGCGCAGACCCGACCGCTGATCATCCGCTTCCGTCGATCCAAGCGCATGCAGCAGCTCTTGGATATGGGCTTTTCTCGCGACGTGGCTGCTGCGGCTCTACAGAAGACTCAGGGCAATGTCCAAGCGGCGGCGAACCTGTGTTTCGAAGGCGCGACCGGCAATTGAGTCGTCCTCAAGTCGGCGGTGTTCAAAAGTGTTCGACAGGAGTCACGCAGCCCACGAAAGTATCGACCAGATGCGGTGGAGGTGGCGGCGGTATGACTAGAGTTTAGAGTTGCGCGCAGAGCTGAAGCGACAAGAGCATGTGGTTTTCACCCCAGATTGATTCCTTTTACTCCATTGGTTTGCTTCGTGCACTGTTCATTGCTGTGATGCTCCGTCACAGTGTGTATGCAGCACAACTAGTGGAGCACGACGGACTCGGGAGATATCTGAAAGGCGCGAGGGTTGCATACAGTTGTCGATCTACGCGGCGATCGTCGAGAGTGCGAGCGCGGTGGACACGATCAGCGAGACGGAAAACATCGATGTGTCGACGAGACTGGTCGCGCCAGTGTTCGTCTTGACGGTCGTCGTCTCGGACGAGGAGGACGAGGACGAGGACGTGGAAGTGCTTTCGCCGCAGAAGGTTCCCGAGTAGCCGCTGTTGCACGTGCAGATACCCTCGGTGCTGCAGGTGCCGTGTCCGTTGCACGCGGCCGAGCTCGTGGAGTCGCAGAGAGCGCACTGGTTGCCGGTCGCGCCAGCTTCGCACGAGCACGACCCGGTGGTCGAGTCGGACGTGGTACTGCACGTTCCCAAGGTGCCGCACTGAGAGACGCTGCTGCACGTGTTGTCGGTCGCCGCCGTGCAGTACGCAGTCGAGTTGTATCCAGAGTTGCACCGGCACGCGTACGTCAAGGAGAAGTCGGCGTCCGGCGAGCACGTGCCCTGCGAGTTGCAGAGCGTCTTGTTGGTCGAGGAGTAGCCGCACTGCGTGGCGACGGCGTTGGTGAGGTTGGTGAGGTGACCGCCGTTGCTCGAGAGAAACTTGGCGTAGTCCATGCACTGGTAGATGCCGTTGACGACGACCGAGTCGCTGCCCGACGTGAAGTTGCGCGAGTAGCACTCGACTGTGCCGTCGCTAGAGCTCGAGAAGGCGTCAGCCTCGGCGGACGCGCTTCCCACCGAGACACTATCGTCCGCCGTGCTGCTCGAGTCACCTTCACTCACCGACACGGAGTGCTTGACGTTGCAGTTGCTGACGGACACGAAGGCACAAACCGGCTGGATGGCAGCGTACTTGGACGGCCAGGACGCGAACGTTGGACAGAGACCGGCGATGCGTCCGCTACACACCTGGCTCCCTGGGATGCACATGTTGAGCAGCTCCAGCCCCGCCACGTCCGACGTGACGGCCACACACGCGTAGTTGGAGCCGTACGTCGTGCAGTCGCTGTTGGTCGAGCACCGACCAGGGTACAACTTGGACGACGTGGTCGCATCGACGGCCGGCAGCAGCAGCGCGAGCAGCGGAGCGAACTTCATGACAATCGGAGTAGGAAGAGCTTGTTTCGGGGGAGCACGGTCGAGAAATGAAGGGCCATGGTGGATCCAAGAGTCTCAGTCTCGCGACCGGCCAAGTCGCCGCCGCCTGTAACCACTTGAAGTCCTCTGAGGTAGCTGCGACATGGGATCTGGCGGCAGTCAAGCGTGGAGGCGGCTTGTGGCTCTTGACTGTTGCAACGAGAGCGTCTTCTCGACGTCGACGTCTTCTCGACTTCACCGAGGTGAAACGACCGAGTCTCTTTTCGAGACAAGCGACCTGGTTGAGTCACGCGCACAATGGAAAGGGTCTCGATTCGGCGTGCGAAAGCCGGCGATGGCGCGAAGAGCGAGCTTGCGGGCGTCCACGAGCGCGTGCAGCAGTGGGCTCTGGATCGCAGTCGCGACGAGACCGAGCAGCTGCGGCGGCGCGAGGCGGCCAAGCTCGTGAGCGGCCTCGAGAAGATGAGTCTGGCGAGCGCGCGAAGCGAGGATGAGAGCTCGTTCGTGACGCGGAAGCGCAACGAGTGCAGCGGCTCTAGTCGACGGGTTGTCCAGAGCGAAGCGCCACTCGACAAGAAGCAGATCGAGAACTCAAATGCGAGAGATCAGTCGTCCAACCAGTCGACACAAGACGCGGACGAGCCGATGTCAACCCCTGTTGCGGCCAAGAACGCGACTGTGAGCAGAGGCGGCATGCACTTCCGCAACCAGTTGCCTGCCAACTACACGCCGACGCGGAAGAGCTCGAGCCACTCGGCATCCACTCGCGGTCTTCGGGACTCGTCGTCGCCGACTCGCATCGTGTACGCATCGTCGAAACCTGCCGATGTATCAGTGAGCGATTTCAAGCTCACGACGGATGAGCGTCCATCCGCCTACGGAGACGACAAGGCGTCGAACCAAGCCGCGCACGCACCGACAAAGTTCCAAGCGTTCTTCCCAGCGTCCAATTTCCGGCCGGGGATCTCCTCGGCATCGACAACGACGCTCTCACGCAAAGTACGTGTGCTTGTGTGATTGTGTGTGTGACAATGCAGAGAGCTCATCAAGCTCATCCGCGGATTGTTTGCAGACCTACCCGGTAGGAACAGTGCCTCAGGAGCCGGAGACGAGCGACCCCGAGGCGAAGCACATGTACTCGGCCAGTGCCATGCGCCGAGCGCCAGAGTGGGAGCCGACATCGCATTCGGTGCGTTCGAGTCGTGGTTTGATCGGTGCTGCAACTGACTAATTCGACCATGAATCGTCTCTACAGGCATCAACCGGCGCACTTCCAGGAAACGAACGACGTGCCACCACCCGCCAGCCTCGGGCGTCGTCCGCGAGCGTCTCATCCAGATCTGTGTCGAGAAAGTCCTCGACCAAGTCCGTTAGAACTGGGTCGACTGCTGATACTTCAACTGGTTCGAAGCGGTCGTCAATCGGCTCGAGCTTTGAGGCAACGACGACCGCGGCCATGAGCGAATTGCGGCGCGAGCAGATGGACGAGATCGATAAGATCCGCCGCCTGTTCGAGAAGAATCAGCTCGAGTTCTCGGCGCGGACGTTCGAGCGCGGACTGCTCGTGCCAGAGGACCGGCCGGTGCTCGCGAGCATCCGCGACCTGCCGCTTCCAGGCTCGCGACTCGGACCCAACCCGATGGCGGTTAGCGGGAAGACCAGCAAGACTGGCCGCGCCAAGAAGAAGCTCAAGAAGAAGAAAGTCAAGGCCGGCGGCAAGAAGGGCAAGAAGCTCAAGTCGCCGACCAAGAAGGCCAAGTCGCCGACCAAGAAAGGCTAACATGGCTACAGTTTTTGGAGATTTTGGCGAATCGGACGCGAATATTGTAAATTTACGCCAATCAGCGTGAGAATTAGCTGTGATACATTCCTATTTGGCATTGCCGACGCCATTTTGCGAGATTTGAGTGTGCCGCCGCCATGGTGAATGGGACGCTGTCAACGTACGACAAGACGCTGATCCCGCCGCTCAACTTCTCCATGGTGGCGTCGGGCGTCTACCGCTCGGGCTTCCCGAACCGCAAGAATCACGCCTTCCTGCAGCAGCTCGGGCTCAAGTCGGTCCTGTGAGTCTGGCGAGCGATCTGTGCGGCTGTCGGTGGGAGTCCGCACACTCTGACCAAACGCGTGTGATGACGATGATGGCCAGGTACCTGTGCCACCAGGAGCACCAGCCCGAGAACGTGGCCTTCTTCGAGGAGAACGGCATCCGCGTGTACCAGTGTCCCATCGACGGCAACAAGGTGAGCTCCTTTCGGCTGGCTGCCAAATGCAATTGCGACCGCTAACGATGGCACCAGGAGCCCTTCATCAGCATCAACCCGGACGCCATGGCAGACGCACTGCGACACCTGCTAGGTACGCGGTCACTCGACCGAGCGGTTTACCGCCTACCTCAATGACTCAGTGTGTGTGCGTTTGTTGTGGCGATCAGATGTGCGGAACCACCCGATCCTGGTGCACTGCACCAAAGGCACGGTACGCTGCTGCAACTGTGTTGAGACGTGGATGATGGTGAGAGACTGACCTGGAACATGGTGAGAGCAGCACCGCACGGGCTGCGTGATCGGGTGCATGCGCAAGATGGAGAACTGGTCGCTCACGTCCATCATCGACGAGTACTGCCGCTTCGCCGGCCCGCGCATGCGCCTGCTGGACCAGCAATTCATCGAGTTCTTCTCGCCCGCCGTGCAGTACGACGAGCGCCAGAAGCCCAAGTGGCTCCAGCGCCACCGTCCTGCCGGCAGTGGATATTAACACCGATACAGTATCTGTCATGGCGCACTCGGCGCTGTTATTGTTTGAGGATATTCCCTTGCTGCCGAGCCGTCTCCGTCTCCCTCACCTCCCTCCTTCACGTCGAGTCCTGCCTTCGCCATCGCCTTCACTCCGGTCGGCGCGTGCT
Source organism: Phytopythium cucurbitacearum (nom. inval.) (assembly GCA_023336425.1). Classification (NCBI taxonomy): domain Eukaryota; phylum Oomycota; class Peronosporomycetes; order Pythiales; family Pythiaceae; genus Phytopythium; species Phytopythium cucurbitacearum (nom. inval.). Next base: position 5,566 of record JAADXC010000606.1, on the reverse strand, counting down.
CTCCCTCGTGCTCGCTGCTACTTATGCGCGAGCCTTGTAGGCCGAGCCGTCGTCGAACTTGTTGACCCACTTCTGGTTCTCGAAAGGAGCGCCGGGCCACGCGGCCTGGTAGTGGTCCTCCTTCTTGAACGACGACGGGTCCTCGATGCGCTCCACGAGCTTGTGCTTGAACTTGCGGATGAGACCCTGCACGGGCCACGCCGCGGCGTCACCAAGCGCGCAGATCGTGTGACCCTCGATCTGGCGCGAGATCTCCTCGAGCATCGGGATCTCCTCCAGGTCGGCCTCGCCCTCCTCCATACGCGTCAGGATCTTCTCCATCCAGCCCGTGCCCTCGCGGCACGGCGTGCACTGCCCGCAGCTCTCGTGCGTGTAGAAGTGCGAGAGACGGCGGATGGCCGCCACCATGTCGACGCTCTTGTCGAAGATCGTGACGGCAGCCGTGCCCAGACCCGAACCACCGCGCTGCTTCAGGTCGTCGTAGTCCATCATGATGTCCTGGCACAGCTCCTCGTCGAGCACCGGCACGGACGAACCGCCAGGAATGCACGCCTGAAGGTTGTCCCAGCCGCCGCGCACACCGCCGCAGTGACGCTCGATCAGCTCGCGCAGCGTGATGCTCATCTCCTCCTCGACCGTGCACGGGTTGTTCACATGGCCAGAGATGCAGAACAGCTTCGTGCCGTGGTTGTTCTTGCGACCGAGGCTCGAGAACCAGCTCGCGCCGCGGCGCAGGATCGTCGGCGACACGGCGATCGTCTCGACGTTCGTCACGGTCGTCGGACAGCCGTAGAGGCCCGTGTTGGCCGGGAAGGGAGGCTTGAGGCGCGGCTTGCCCTGGCGGCCCTCCAGCGACTCGAGCAGACCCGTCTCCTCGCCGCAAATGTACGCGCCGGCGCCGCGGTGCAGGTACACGTCAAAGTCGTAGCCGCTGCCGCAGGCGTTCACGCCGAGGAAGCCGCGCTGGTACGCCTCGTGGATGGCCTCCTGCAGGATCAGCGCCTCGTTGAAGAACTCGCCGCGGATGTAAATGTACGCGGCGCGCGCGCGCATCGCGAAGCCCGCGAGCAGACAGCCCTCGACCAGCTTGTGCGGGTCCTTGCGCATGATCTCGCGGTCCTTGCACGTGCCCGGCTCCGACTCATCGGCGTTGACCACCAGGAAGGACGGGCGGCCGTCCGTCTGCTTGGGCATGAACGACCACTTGAGTCCCGACGGGAAGCCGGCACCGCCGCGGCCGCGCAGACCCGAGTCCTTCATCTCCTGGATGATCCACTCCGGCCCCATGCACAGGATGTCCTTCGTGCGGAACCAGTCGCCGCGGCGCACCGCGCCGTCCACACGCCACGTGTCCTCGCCGTACAGGTTCGTGAAGATGCGGTCCTCGTCCTTGAGCCCGCCGTACACGCGCGTCATGGCCGGCTCCTCCACCTGCAGAATACACAACACCACTCCCTCGTCAGTATTCTACGCATCTACTACTGATCAACACGGAGGACGCACCGCGCTGGCGAGAGCGGCGGACGTGCGGAGACCGCGAGCTGGTTGAGGGGGACGCAGCGAGGGGAGCAAGGCGAGTTAGAAGACCAGACCGGCGGGAGACGAAAGGGTATGCGAGCGGGGGAGGGCAGCGAGCGCTCACCTTGCGCGAAGGCGCGCGCCGCGACGCGCGAGACGCCCGTCTTCATGCTCGTCGAGGGGGGATCACTCTCGCGTTCTGTCGGCCGCCGACCACACACCAAAGCGCAATGCGCAGGACCCCCGGAAACCGCAGACCGCAGAGGGACCACCGCACAATGATACCGGTTCGTCTCCGGTATACTGATGTTGGTGATGCAATCATACCGGTTTCCCAAGCCTTGTGTTGCAGTTCGTTAGAAAAACTGCAATCACTCACGCCGCCAAGTGCAACGATTTCAGGAGCGGTTCGATAACCAGTGACATCTCAGGTTCAAAAAGAGCGCGCTAAAAATACGTCCTCCTCGGTGGTCAAAATGGCCGCGGCCTGCGCATCATCGCCGGCAGCGGCGGCGATGAGTGCTTCCGCCACCAGAACGCCACTCGCGAGCCGTCCGCCAGCCCTCACCGCCCGCGTGATGACCGCCCCGCTAGAGCCCGAGGCGGCGCCGATGGACGTGGACGAGGCGCAGTGCGCGTCGCCGCCCAAGCGCCGGCCAGTCGTGGCTGTCTTCGACTGGGACGACACGCTCTGCCCGACCTCGTGGCTGCACGGACGCGGCGCGCTGGCGGCCGCAGGACTCGTCGAGTCCGACCTCGACGACCAGAGCGCGGCGCTGTCGGACGCCGAGCTCGGCCGCCTCCACGTGCTGGAGGACCACGTGTTGGGGCTGCTCCACCGCGCCGCGAGCCTCGGCCCCGTCTTCATCGTGACGGCCGCGCGACTCAGCTGGGTGACGGCCAGCGCGCAGCTCTTCTTCCCGCGCGTGCACTCGCTGCTCGCGCGGCCGGTCGCGGGCCTCCAGCTCGTCTCGGCCCGCGAATGGTACCACCAGCATATGAGCCGCCAGGTCCAGAGCCGCGGCGACCCGCTCGCGTGGAAGACGGCGACGTTCGAGGCGCTGTGCGGCCACCTGCGCGTGGTGGACGTCGCGCGGCGACTCGGCGAGCCCACGCACCTCGTGTCGGTGGGCGACGCCACGTTCGAGCGCGAGGCGTGCGCGCGGATGGAACTGCGTGGCCGCGGGTGCGTGCGCAGCAAGACGCTCAAGCTGGTGGAGGCGCCGACGCTGGACGAGCTCGTGGACCAGCTCGGCATGACACTCTCGCTGCTGGACAAGATGTGCAGCTACGATGCGAGCGTCCACCTGCAGGTGACGCGCAATGCGCCGCCGCACGGACCGGCCGCGCCGCCGCTGCAGCTCTCGCAGGTGTCGCTCGGCGTCAACCTCGCCGTCCCGAACCCGGCGGCCTCCTCGGAGCTATGGCCGAGAGTGTGGCGAGACCCGATGAGTCGCCAGGAGGCGCCGCTGGCGCCGGTGCCCGGCGTGCGGAGCTGAAGTTAGTTAGTGGTAAGGCAGCAAATGCTCAGCCTCGATAGGTATTTACTCGCGAAACATGCAACCAAAAAGGTCGAGTTTGCGATTTCAATTGTTGGTTAATTGCCTCCAGCTGCGAAGACGCGGTCCACGTCCACGAAGCTCTCGTACGCGGTCAAAAAGTGCAGCAGCACGCCGTTGGACCAGCCGAAGCCGAGCTGCGGGACGTACTCGCCGCCCGAGCCGATGCCGCCGAGCTGCGTGGCGTTGTACTTTTCAAACATTTGGCCGGTGAGCTTCCACGCCACGTGCCCGGCCTCGACCCACGTCTGGACCACCTCCTGCGCGAGCTCCCGAGCCTCAGCAGAGCCGGTGGCCACCAGTCCTTCCACGAGGATGTCCTGCAGCGGCGGCCACGCGTTCGGCGAGTCCCACTGCTCGCCCGTTGCTCGCGTCGTGGTCTGTATGCCGCCTTCCTGGATCAGCCCGGACGCCTTGAGCGACGCCACGAGCTTGTCAACAAGTTCCGAGTCGGCGGCGTCGAACGCACCGGCCCAGAGCGGGAAATAGTCCGACGCGGACCGGACGGAAGAGTGGCGACGGTCGTCCGTCCAAAAGTCCTTCCACGAGCCGTCCGCGTCGCTCCAGAGCACCGCATCCATGGCTTCACGTCGGCGCTTCGCCGCCAGCTCGAACTCCCTGGCGGCCGCGCTGTTGCCAAGCGCGGCGTTGAACTTGGCAATGTTTGTTTCGACGCGGTACAGGATCGAGTTTAGATCGACCGGTACGACGCGAGACGTGGCGATCGACGTCAGCGTTCGCTCGTCGGCGAACCAGCGACTCGAGAAATCCCAGCCGCTCTCGGCCGCTGCGACCACGTCGTTGTAGAACTGCTCGCGGGTCTCGTTGCCCGCCTTCTCTCCGTTGAGGAAATCTTCTCGGTACGACTCTGGCCGCGGCGCGTTGGCGACCGCAATGTACCGGTTCAGCACGTACGTCTTGTCCTTGATCGTCAAGGTCACAGCGCTGTCGCGGTCGTCTCCGTCGCGCCGCATCCAGAAGCTGTACTCGCGCTCAAGCAGCGGCAGCGCGTCGCGAAGGTACTCGAGATCCCATCCACCATCCTCGACGGCGGCGATGAGGGACACCATGTCGGACAACATCGGCGGCTGCGAGCGTGTGAGGTAGTAGATCCGCCCGCCATTCGGCACGAAGCCCAGCTCGTCGACGTACTCGAGCAGGTTGTTGACGACGCCGCGTGCCGTGGTGCGCAGGCCGCTCACGAGCAGCCCCTTAACGATCCAGTACGAGTCCCAGTAGTAGCTCTCGCGGAAGCGGCCGCCCGGGACGACGAGCACGTTCTGGTCGTGGCCGGACGGTCGCGCCAGCCCCGAGGTCGACGGCACGGACAGCGGTTTGGGAGGGAGGAAGGAGCTGACGACCGTCGTGTTGGGCACGCGGCCGAGCAGCTTCCAGATCTCGTGGACCTCAATCGCCCACGCTCTCGCGCGCGAGTCGGAGATCCGAGCGATCTCTGGCGGCACAGCGCCGTCCTCATAGTCGCGAGGCGGCGTCGGGATCAGGTCCGAGCCTGGATCGTCAAAGTGTTGGACAACAAACTCCTCGAGCCTCACTGCCCACTCGTCCGAGGAGAGCGACTCCTGCTCGCGCTGGCTCTGCAGCGCGCGGTAGCCCTCATTCACGCGGTCAATGGTGGTCGAGGACTTGAGGGGCATGTCGACAAAGTGTTTGCTGTCCGCGAAGATCCCCAGCAGCTGCACGTCGTGCAGCAGCTCGCCTCGGCAGTAGATGCTCTCGAGGTCGCTCAGCGACGGCTGGAACGGCGCCGGAAGGGCGAGGGATCCTTCGAAGGGCTGCATCTTGTCGGTCGGCGTGGCGGGATAGAATCTGCGGCCTGCGCTCTCATCCGCCAGAGTTGCCGCGCAGAGCAGCAACAGGACACGGACACATCTCATGGTGGCGACCATCACTCTGGAGAATGCGACTGCCGGGTGTGGCCGAGAGAGTTCAAATCCGGAACTGGCCGAAACGACATCCTATTCCAAGGGAGGTTCTGATCCGGCTTTGGGTGTTTTAGTTTGTGGGTGACTAGATTTGTGGTTGTGTCATGGGCCACACAGAAAAAGGGAACAGTACTATGCGAGGGTTGCGCCGATCCGCTCGACAGATAGTCGCGCGAACGAGATGCGGTGCGCTCGCACAGCAAACCCGGATACAGACAGCTCAGGCGACTCGCATTCTGAGTGTATTAATAGAGCATTGGTGCAGAAGAATTGTGACTGCTTGCATCGCAAAAGATCCAATGTCCAGATGTGCACATTCGCACACAGGTTGAAGTTGGGAAAGTACGCATTCATTGACTCAGAAAATGCAAACGAGAGGCACTCAACATAGAACTCACAGAGAGAATCCATCTCTCGCTGCCGCCAACATCGCTTCTTCACCCGCCTTCGATCGGCTAGGCTCGGCGACGCGCGAGGCTACTGCTCATCCACGAAGTGAGCGCGACTGCTGCTGCTGGGTCTGCTGCTGCTGCTGAGTCTGAGACT
>JAADXC010000605.1:0-16340 GCA_023336425.1 Phytopythium cucurbitacearum (nom. inval.) | reverse complement strand
TTTGCCCTCCGTTTTCACTCGCCGATTCATTGGCCAAAAAAGGTCAATTAACTATTGACCAGACAAAGTACTGACTGCGAATCTTGTATATTTATCGCGGTCAATAGGGTATATGTGGGTATTATACCTATATCGATTACAGCTCAAGACTGGATATTCGAACCTAACAGAGATGATCCTGTAGCTACTAAAGGGTACACTTTGATCATATAAACTTCAAGGTTAAAATGTGGGCCGTGCCACATCGTTTCACTTGTTGCTCGTTTTCACCCGCCCGAAAATAGATTCGCCTAAATCACCCTTTTTTCTTTTGGGTTGGTGAATGGGTTGAGAGGAGGTCCAGGGACGCCATTAACCTCGACGCGCCCAATTCCTCAACCTCTCGCGAGCGCAGTAGGGCAGCGGAGACCGCCCAAGGACCGCCATGGTCGTGCAAATGCAGGTGCTGAGCGTCGGCTCGGTCGAGATGGCGCCGTCGCTCATGCTGGCGACCGAGAGCGAGCGGTGCGTGCTGTTGCTCGGCCGCGACCCGTCCCGGTAGATGAGAGAGGCTGACGAGATCGAGCAGGTTCCTCTTCAACGTGGGCGACGGCACGCAGCGCATGTGCATGGAGCACCGCGTGCGGCTGTCGAAGCTCAAGCACGTCTTCCTGACGGAGCTGCGGCCGCACACGGTCGGCGGACTGCCAGGTGCGAGCGAGCGAAGGAGCAGAGAGCTCGATGTCCAGATGACTGACGGCGCTGGGTTGATGGCTAGGGATGATCCTGACCGTGTCGGACACGGGCAAGGCGAGGCTCAAGGTGTCTGGCCCGAAGGGAACCGAGGCGCACCTCCACGCGACGCGCCACTTCCTGTACCGGTGAGTAGGGGTGCTTCGCCACTGTTGTCTGCTGATGCTCATATCCCTAACACCTAAGCAAACTGGTGCAGGCCAGACTTCAACCTGGAGGCCGTCAACCTCCCTGTTCTTTCCCCGTCGTCAGCTACATCTCCCTGCTACTCTGACAGCGAGGTGCTGATCTACCCGATCCCGATCGCCAAGCCGCGGACCGGCGCCAAGCGCAAGCTGCACAAGGAGCCGTCGTCGCCGACACCGGCCGCAGCGGAAGGTACCGAGGCGACAACACAAGCCACCGACTGCGTGAGCTACGTGGTGGAGACGCGCGAGCTGCGCGGCAAGTTCTTGGTGGACAAGGCGAAGGCGCTCGGGGTGCCGATGGGCAAGCTGTGCGGCCAGCTCCACAGCGGCAAGGACGTGACGCTGCCTGACGGACGTGTGGTCAAGTCGAGCGACTGCGTGTCGCCGCCTGTTCCCGCGACCGGCTGTGCGGTCGTCGCGTGTCCATCGACGAGCTATGTGGACGAGCTAGTCGCGTCGTCGGGGTTCGCTCGCTACCTGTGGGACGCAGAGCTGGCGACCCCGCCGACTGTGCAGCTGCAGTTGGTGTATCACTTGGGCGACATCCACGTGCTCAGCCACCCGAAGTACGTCGAATGGACGCGCCGGTTTGGCGCCGACGTCGAGCACGTCGTGCTGAACCACGCCGAGTGCAACCAGAAGACGGTGTACCGCGCGTCGGCGCTGCTGCAGGCGCAACTGCACTCGCTGTTCCCACAGTTGTTCCCGCCGAACGAGGCGTACGAGCAGAGGGACCCGGTCGGAGAGCCCTCGCTTCGGAAGACGACAATCCCAGGGATCGAGAAGGACGTGGTGCTCGGCGAGAGCATGCTCCGCCATCTTTTGACGCCGCTGAATCGGCGTGGCATGGATCTCTCGAGCTGCTGGCCTCGCGTCGACTTCGAGGCTGTGGCAGCGACGACCAGCGCGCTCAAGGAGCAAGTGAACAAGCAGCATGCCTCTCAAGTCAGCGGCGACGATGAGCCAGCGATCCGTGGACGCATCACTTTCCTTGGCACAGGGTGTGCGATCCCGTCCAAGTACCGCAACGTGACTGGGATGTACCTGGAGCTGGAGCCGTCGCAGCCATCGAGCAGCAGCGAGGGGGGTTGGGCAGGGATGATGCTTGACTGCGGGGAGGGCAGCTACGGACAGCTCTATCGGTACACAGGCGGTGACCGAGTGCGTCTGCAGCAACTAGTCGACAAGCTCAAGCTCATTTGGGTCTCGCATAACCATGCGGATCACCACCTCGGCATTCTCCGCATGCTGAGTGCGCGGTCTGCTACCAGCGACGTCGAACCGCTGCTCATCATTGGACCAACCCCGGTGGATGCCTGGCTGCGCGAGTACTCGCTGCTGGACCCGACGGTCGCGGGCAAGTACACGTTCGTGGACAGCTACTGCTTCGACGAGACGGACGATCGGTTCGAGGAGTCCATCGCAGTCTCCAAGCCGACGCGTGTGTGGCTGAAGGAGACGCTCGGCATCACCAGCGTCGAATGCATCCCTGTCAAGCACTCGCACTTGTCGTACGCGCTCGTGGCGACATTCGAGGGCGGCGACAAGATCGCGTTCTCGGGCGACTGCCGTCCGAGCGACGAGTTCGCGGCGAAAGCCGATGGTGCGCTGCTGATGGTGCACGAGGCGACGTTCGAGGAGTCGATGAGCGTCGAGGCCAAGCAAAAGGCGCACAGCACGACCGCCGAGGCGATCGACGTGGGCCGGCGCGCGCATGCCAAGCACGTTGCGCTGACGCACTTCAGCCAACGATACCCGAAGATGCCAGTGATGGAGGGCTCGGAGCGGGAGGCGGACGTGCTCTCGGCGCTGGACCTGCTCACGCTGGATCTGCGCCACCTGCGGCAGCCCGGACTCGCCGAGACGTGCGCGCAGCTGATGGCCGAGGACGACGAGGACGACGTGTCGCTCGAGGCGATCGCGTCGACTGCTGGAGGTCAGTAGCGACTGTGGTGCGAGGGAGTAACGAGCGCAGTGATAGAACCGGTTGAAGCATACAGACACCGCTCCCACTTTGTCCCTCCTACATATCATGCTATATTATAGTTCAATGATGTTGAAAAGTATATTACCAATGCGAGATCGGATCTCCTGTTGTAGCATGTATGACATTAGATAGGTACATGACGAAAGACGAGGGTATAGTGGGAGCGATGACATATTCACACAAAAAGTAATGGATACTATCAGTACAGAAACATCCCGCTACGCGCAGCTATTGCTCCCCGAAAGCGAAAAAGATGTGCTTGATGGGATAAAACAGCGGTGGACCCAACGATTCGATCAGCTCACTGAGCGTATTACTGGGTTGGTTGATGACACTAGGAGACGGTAGCGCGCTCGCGTTGTTCGCGCACGACAATCTTTCAGCATTACCTCTCTACTCGATGAGCAACACCCGTGCGGTGATCAAGCGGCGCTCACATACCTCGTCCTGCGCGAGCCGCCGTATCTGACCGCCTCCTTCCAGACCATCCTTTCCACGTACTTCCCAGCTTTCACCATTGGCAGCGCGCGCAGTGCGGCGGCGACCTTGAGCAAGACAAACTTCGAGTCGGGCCGCGGGCTGCGGACCTGGCAGGAGGTGACCACCACACGGGACACGACTCAGTGACCGACACACATGGATGGCGGCTCGTGGCAGAGCTACGGCTTGCGCCAGTTGAACTTGGCCACGTTCAAGGTCGTCATGTTCGTGTGACTCGCATACGACGAGGTGTAGCGGCGCAGCGATGCGATTACGAGCGGCGTCGCGCGCTTCGTGGGGCTCTCGCGGCAGACCAAGGACGGCGTGATCAACAAGAATCTGCTCGAATGGTTGCTCGTGAACCACACGTGCGACCGCATGGCGTACGCGCTCGAACCGCTGTATGACACGCTCGGGCCAGACCCCGTGCCCTTCACCGTCAACCACACGGAGCTGAGCGTGTTCTTCTGCGGCCAGGACCAGTTCAACGTCGTCATGGACTGCGTGTCCGCGTGTCCGACGCTGCAGTGAGTCGTGCAGTTCGAGCCCGTGACGAACGAGAAGCGCCGCCAGGCCACTGCTAAGAACATCGTGCTCAAGTCGCTCGCGGACATTGAGCTGCTGGGCAAGGCGGACTTAATGCCTGCTGACCCGCCGCTCTCGTCGGATGTGTCGACGTTATGTTGCGCGCCGGTCACGACAGGCGACCCGAAGAGCGTCGTGCTGCTGCATAGCAACTTCGCCATCGTCGGCGTGCTCGCTCAAGAGCGGCTCGCGATCAACCCGACCGACGTGCACCTTTCGTACCCGCCGCTGTCGCACGTGTTCGAGCGCATGGTGCGCGCCGCGCTGCTGCGTAGTGGTGCCAGCATTGGCATCTACAAGGGCGACGTGCTCTTCTTTATGGAGGACCTGGTCAAGCTTGTCTCGACCTTCATCGTGTCGGTGTCGCGGCTCTTCAACCGCGTGTACGACAAGATTTCAAAGGGCGTGGCAACCGCCGGCGGACTCAAGAGGCTGCTGTTCGACCAGGCGTACGCCATCAAGAAGGCTGCGCTGAGCGACGACGCCAAGACGCACGCGCGTCGCGCTGCTGGCACTTGCGCGGTCAACTACTTGCGCATCCCAAAGAAGCCGTGAAATCGTCTTTTTGTTAGAAACCTCACCAAGCTTAAACTCCTCTGTAGCCCATAGCGCTCACTCGACGTTCGTGCTTGCCGGGATGCGCCTGCTTCCTCTGAATGACCTTGGTCTTCTCAGCGACGGTCATCCATCTACCCATGGGCGCCTGGGTGCGTGATTTTCTGTTGAAGAGGTGACGTTTCCTCGTTGCCGCGCCATCGAGCACAGAGCACTTTGATCTGACACTAACCTCCATATCGCCGTGATTGGTCAAAAATGGCTTGTCGGATACAAGTTCGTGTCGGATACATGCACGGTTTTACGGTACTGCTCACAGTGAGAATTTTATAGGCACTCTAATGCGGGAATTATCGATTACTGACATCCTCCACAAATGGAAATTGACTCTTTGCATTTTGTATTTGCGGGTGTGTGCAAATCGTGGGTGTCAGTCGCTCGTATCTTGGAAACGGTTTTTCTCGGGCGTCAGTCAAACCTTTGTCATCACGCTACTGACCGCGATGGCTACTGCCTGCGATTATACTACACAAATCTCTGGCAATAGCAAATCAATTTGGATAATATACAAGTAAATTAAAACACGAGACTATACATTCGCACATAACAGAGTATACTCTGTACCTGCTGCCATCTTACAGATTGGAAGTGATTTAATTTCCAAATGCGGGGGTGTGCAAATCGTGGGTGGCAGTCGCTCGTATCTTTGCTCTGGGCAGTAGACGATTTTCTCTGAACTTGGTTTTTGTATAGGTTCAAAAACGATTCACCGTGTTTTGATCTAGGTTTTATAATCCTAGTCATTTGAAGGTGAGTTTTGGGGGTGGAAAGATCTTGGAGCAAGCCTTAGGTTTAATTCGCGAAAGGACGTCTCAGACCTGATCCTGCTTGCTGCCATTGCACCGCGCGCGACCATGAAGCTGTCGGTGGCGGACGCGTTCGCGGCGCTGGAGCTCGAGCCGGACGCGGAGCCGGAGGTCGTGCGCCAGCGGTACCGCCAGCTCGCGCTGCGGTTCCACCCGGACAAGAACGGCGACGCGGGGGCCACCGCCGCCTTCCAGCGCGTCTCGGCGGCCTACAAGCGCATCTGCGACCACCGCGAGCGACTGCAGAAGCGCCAGCGCAATGGCAGCAGTGCCCGCAATGGTGGACTCTTCTTTGACGGGATCGACAGCGACGGAGAGGACGAGGAGCTGCGCGAGGACGAGCTCGAGGTGTCGCTCGAGGAGATGCTCGCCATGTTCCACGTGCTGTTCGGCATGTCGACGATCAGCAAGCCAGCGAGGAATGGACACGGCCGTCCTGGTAGAGAAGCTCAGACGCAGGGTGTGAGCGTCAACGTTGGTGGGCGGAGGCGCGGCAGGCGGAAGGCGAAGGCGGCGCAAGCCAAGTTCCCTGGCAAGATGCGCGTCGACGACGACATGGAGGTGTTCCTGCGCGAGATGGTCGGCACCTGCGGGTTCCCCGGCGGTGAATGCGGCAGTCTGGATGAGTTTGACGGGTGCGTCGGTCTTGTGAGTGGTGTGTGTGTGCGTCTCGTACAGCATTCATGTTTTGCCTGGCGCTCATGTAGGTTTGACGGGGAGGACGACTACGACGCCATGATGGCCATGGCGAGCGTGTTCATGGGCTTCGAGGCCGGGATGCAGGACATGAAAGGCCGAGACGCATGGGCGAGCGAGGAAGACGCCGATGGCGATGTTAGTGAAGCCGACGCATGCGCAACACCGTCCGCCGAGGCGGCCAAGAGCAGCAGACAAGCGGAGCCTCCCTCGCTGGCGCTGGACGCCGCCGTCACCGTCTTCGGCCGGCTTCCAGGCGTACGTCACTCTAGCTCTGACTACTAATCTACTGTTATGCTGACTCATTGATTGAACCCGACAGGTGGTCAAGTTCCTGGGCGGCGTGCACTACGCCAAGGGGAACTTCGTGGGGGTCGCGCTGCGCGACGCCGTGGGCAAGAACGACGGCACGGTCAAGGGTGTCGCCTACTTCGTGTGCGCACCGGGCCACGGACTCATGGTGCGTCCCGGCGACGTCACGACGCTGGCCGCCGGCGCCTGACAAAGTCGACATGTAGCCATCGACATCGTTAACATGGGAAAGGCCGACATGCCTTGACGCATTCATTAGTTGCATCTGGAGTCATCACTGGGTCGCTCTCGTCCCACCGTGGCACATCCATCTTTGAAGCATGATCATCCATCGGTCGCTCGATCGTCAATGATGTCCGCAGCAGTGGTCGTCCACAGTCTGCTCCCAGCACCTCCGTTTGCAGTCCTCTCGGCCATTCGCCGTCATTCGCCGTCTCGCCGCCATGGACCCCCTCATGCTGTCCGGCACGAGCAGCTACGCGGACGTCAACGACGACACCTCGAGCTTGGGTGCGCGACGCAGCCTGCTCTCGAGCGCGACCATCCTCCCTTTCCGCGACGCCAATGACGCCGAGGACGAGCTCATGTCGAGCAGCTTCCGCCAGGCCGAGACGCCCGGAGGCTGGGCGTCCGCCAGCCGCGCGAGCAGCAACTACAGCATCGGCAGCAGCCGCTTCGGCGTGTCCGGCGGCTCGCTGCTCGACAGCGCGGCCTCGTCCGCGATGCTCGCGTCCATGTTCGCTTCGCGATGGCCCGCCCGCCTCCACAGCCACCGCCAGAGCGTCGAACAAGACGTCGAAGGGTTGATCAAGTCACAAACCATCAACACTACGGAGCCATCACCACTACCACCGCCACCTTCGGCCAAGCTGCTGCCGTTCGCCGAGCCGAACGACTGGCTGCTGCTCTCGCTCGGCCTGTTGTTCTCCATCGCTGCAGGCGCCGCCGCGGCACTGACTGCGCTGCCCATTGGCGCAACAATCACCGCGTTCCAAGCTCCAGTCGCTATAGCAGACATACACCGCCACGCGGCCGAGCTGGTGGCGCTGGGCGGCGCGTCCTGGCTCGCGCGCGCCGCGAGCGCTGCGTGTCATGCTCGAGCGTCCAGCCGCCTGCTGCTGCGAGCGAGGACGGCGCTGCTCGCGCAGCTCGTGGCGGCGGGCGACGCCGACGCAATGGCCCGCGACTGGCTCGCAGCTCACGCCTTCGACGCCGCGCGCGCGTTGGTGCTGGGCGACGACGCCCGCGCGCTCGAGCAGCTGCTGGGCCGCGAGCTCGGCGACGCTGCGCGTGCGGCTGCGCAGGCGATCACAGCCGTCGCCACAGCGTTTGTTACCTCGTGGAGGCTCGCGCTGGTCGCGTCTGGCGCTGCGCTGGTCCTGCAATGCGCTGCGATGCTGTGGGTCATGCAGCGTCGAGACGGAGGCGAAGGCGACGCAGTGGAGGCGATGGAGGCGGCGAGGGAGGCGCTACGCGGGGTCCGCACGCTCGCGGCCTTTGACGCTCAGCGCAAGGCCGGCGACGCCTTCGCGGCGCTCCTGCAGCGAGCCACCGCAGCTCAAGTGGCTCTCGCAAGGCGCCGAGCGGCGGCGTTCGCGGTCGCCACTTGCGCTACATGGGCGCTGCTCGTGGTCATCGTGGGCTACAGAGACGGCAGCGTCGAGCGGTGGCTGCAGAGCTCCGCGGCGCTGCTGCTCGCGGCCGCCGCGCTCTCCGCGCTGTTTCCGTCGCTCGCCACCGCCCGCAGCTCGTACGCGACGGCGGCGCCGCTGCTGGCGGCGCTCGCGGCTGCAGAGAGCGACGCCAACACCAAGCACGAGCCACAGCCTGTGCCAATGCAGTGCCGCGGCGAGCTCGAGCTCCGCGGCGCCGCACGGAGCTGGCGCGTGGCCGTGGGCGAGCGCGTGGCGGTCGTCGGCGCCGCCAGCGCCGCTGTAGCCTCCAGACTCGCACACTTGGACTTGATGGAAAGTGACCAGAGTGAGCTGCAGGTGCTGCTCGACGGCCGCGACGTGCGCGGGATCGACAGGCGCTGGCTGCGCGCGCAGGTCGCGGTCGTGGCTCCGTCGCCGAGCTTCTTCTTGGGCTCCATCGTCGACAACCTCGTGCTCGGGCTCGAGGAGAGTGAAGAGGAAGCCTGTGGCAATGGCTCGGAGCTGCCGACGCACCTGCAGCTGCAGGCGGTGGCCGCCGCCAAGCTCGCGGGAGTGCACGACGCCGTCATGGCGCTCCCCGAGCAGTACGGCACGCTGCTCAATGCCGACGATCTGCCGCCCGCGCTGCTGCGCCGCCTCGCGCTGGCCCGTGCGCTCGCAAGACGCGCCAAGCTGCTTCTAATCGAACTGGACGACTGTGAACAACTGGACGCCGCTCTCATCGACTTGCTGCGCGCGTCGTCGCCGCCCAGGGCCTCGCGCCGCACCATGCTGTTGTTGATTCCCAGAGCATCAAGGGAGGTGATGACGAGGCTCGCCACGCTCGTGGACCGCGTCGTGAGCGTCACTGACGACCAACAGGGCAACGGAGGCGACTGCGGGCCGCTCTCGCTTGACGACAGCGACGAGGAGGAGCCCAGTGACCGACCGGACGCCATTGACGAGCGTTGCGAGTACCAAGACGATGATCTGCTGGTTTCAACAGCGCTGTCGTCGTACGACAGCCACCACAGGCTGCAGGTCGCCACGCCGATGCGGTCGACAGTACTGTCATCTTCATCAACGGAGACGGTGGAGTCTGTAGCAGTATCAAGGACGGCGGTGGAGTGGACGGCGTTGGAACGGCGGCTGCTGCTGGGGGCGGCGCTCTCGGCGGCGGTCGTCGGGCTCGCGGCGCCGTTCGCGGCCGCGCTGCTCGCCGCCGCCATCGCCAACCGCTTGGTACGAGGCAGCAGTAACGGGATGGAGCTCGCGGTCGCTGCGGGCAGCGCGGGGATCGCCGTGGCGGCGGCGAAGGCGCTGCAGCTCTACTTGACGCGTGCGCTGCGCGAACGAGCGCGCGCGCGGCTCGGCGAGCGCCACCTGCGCGCGCTGCTCGCGCTGCCGCTGCTCGAGCTGCAGGCGACGCCCGTCGAGCAGCTCGAGCGCGAGCTGCAGACCCGCGCGGCCTCGGCGGCGCTGCTCGCGGGCGAAGCGCAGAGTCGAGCAGCGCAGGCTGCGGCAGCGCTCACGGGGGCTGCGGCCATCGCACTCGCCTCTTGCGGCGCTGCGGGCCGTGCCGCGTGCTGGCAGCTCGCGGCGCCGGCGCTCGCGCTGCTGCTCCCGGCCGCTCTGTACATTGAAGCGCTCGCCGCCGCGGCCGAGACCGAGCCACACACCGCAACAGACGACGCAGCGCAGGCGCCGGTGGCGCACGCGGCGCAGACGCTCGCGCAGCTCGAGCTGGCGCTGGCGCTGGGCGTCGAGCGGCGCCGCGTCGCCGCGTTCGCGCGCGAGCTGCGCGTCGCGAGCTCGCAGTCCACCCAGTCCACCAGGCAGCTCGCGCTCGTCTGCGGGCTGCGCGCGGGCCTGCGCAGCTTCGGCGCCGCGCTCGCGCTCGTGCTCGCAGCGCACGCTATCGACGCCCGAGCCCCCAGCGCGGCGCAGCTCCGCGCCGCGTTCGCGCCTGCGCTCGTCGTGCTGCTCGCGGCGCGCGACGTCGGCCGGCAGCTCGCGTGGCGGCGCCGCCACGTCACAGCCGCCTCGGTCGATACCAAAGCCATCCTGGCGCTCTGCGACCGCGCGCAGCGCCACGCCGCCGCGCAGCAAGCGCTCAATTCGGTGGCGTCGGGCTCAACCGCGCTGCGCGGCGGCGTGGCGCTGCGCCGCGTCTCGTTCGCGTACTCGCCGCGCGGCCCGTGGGTGCTGCGCCACGCCTCGCTGTCCATACAACCGGGCGAGACCGCGGCGCTCATGGGCGGCGCGGGCTCGGGCAAGTCGACGCTGCTCGCGCTGCTCGCGGCGCTGTACGAGCCGGTAGAAACCGTGAGCGACCCGCGCAGCGGCGTCTTCCTCGACGGCGTCGACGCCCGCGCGCTCGCGCAGCGCCACGTGCGGCGCCACATTGGCTGGCTGAGCCTCGAGCCCCATAGTGAACCGCTGCTCTTCCGGGGCTCCGTCGCCGACAACATCGCGCTCGGGCTCGGCCCATTGATGGATTATGACCACGGCGCCATTGTGGCCGCCGCGCGGCTCGCGCGCGCGCATGAGTTCATCGCCCGGCTCCCCGAGGGCTACGCGACGCCGGCGGCGCGGCTCGAGGGCGACGCGAGCCAGTTGCAGCGGCTCGCGCTCGCCCGCGCGATCGTGCGTGAGCCCAAGCTGCTGCTCGTGGACGACGCCGACCGCGCGGACCCCGCGGACGCAGTGGGCGACGCGCTGCTGCACGTTGTGAGCAACAGACGCAGGCAACGGCGCACGACGCTGCTCACTGCGCGCGCGGTGGAGCTGCGGCGGCGAGGGACGTGGCCGCGCCGAGCCATCGACGAGATGCGCGTCGACCGCGTGCTGCGGCTCACAGCCAGCGGCGCCGTCGTCGAGCAGCGCACGCCGCTGCCCGCAGTCGAAGACGACAGCAGCGCCGAGAGTTCCTTGGGCTCCAGCGCGGCCTCGTTCCTGTCGGAACTGTAGAAAGTGCAACACGGTTTGGATTGTGGACGACGTTGGGAGGTTGGCGTGTTCCGAGTCAGACGATGGAGCGCAGCACGGCGAGCGTCGCCTGCAGCTCGCGGCGCGCGGGGACGGCGAGCGCCGGAGCGAGCTCGTGCACGGCGAAGCCCAGTGGCGAGCCGGCGTCGGCCCACGCCACCGCCGGCCGAGACGTCCGCACCTTGTCGGCGCTGCATCAGCCCACCACCAACTGTGAGGACCAAGGCATCAGGCGAGTCTTATAGCAACACGTACGAGAGGGCGAGGGGATACGGGCAGGCGACGACGTCGGAGGCTGGCGCGGGCTTGATGGGGTCCAGCTCGTGAGTCAGCACAGGCATCTGAGTGGGGTCACAATCCATCAGTTGGGACTGGAGCAATGTTGAGGTTCATTGGATGGGTATCAAGGGTGAGAACGCACCGCGGTGGCCTCGAGCAGGTCCCAGACGCGCACGCTGGCGTCGGCGAAGGCGGCGACGAAGACCGCGGGCCGCGCGGGAGACCACGCGAGGCTGCAGACGCCCACGCCCACCGGCGCGTCGGCCCACGCGGCCACGCGGCGCGGGGACTCGCAGTGGAACAGGCTGGCAATGGTCAGAAACCATCATAACACCAGTTCACAATGTGTTGAGAGGATGATCTCACCTGATGCCGCCGTCGTCAAAGCCCGCGAGGAAGTACGAGGGCAGGAACGGGTGGCACGCGAGCGCCGTGACGGCCGCGAGGCTGCCAGTGCGCTCGAAGGCGCGGAAGCCGCCGGCCGCGTCCTGGAAGCGGTGGCCGCGCAGCAGCGCACCGCTCTGCGTACCGACAATGAACCTGCCAAGACACAGAGAGTGCAGTGTCAGTGGTGTCTTCCAAGCATGGAGTTGTTCCGCCTCGCTCACTGGTTGGGGTCGTGCGGGAGGAACTTGACGACGCTCGCGATGGGGCCGACGAGACCGAAGACCTCCTGCGGCTTGGCTGCCTTGGCCGCCTTTGTGGCATGAGGCTGGCGGGGGACGGCGAGCTGTTGCGTGTCGATGCGCGCGTTGAGCACGAGCTTGACGCGGCCGCCGATCTCGGCGCACGGGTCGGCCGCGAGCGCCTGGTCTCCGGCGTCGAACTCGACGAGGCTCCACACGAGCAGCACGCCGCGGTCGTCCATCGACCCGAGCTGGAAGGAGCCACTGCTACTAGTCCAGTCCGCTCTTACGATCGGCTCGACCGCCACGACCGGCGCCGCGTGCTGCTCGACCGCGCGGTAGTCGGCGCCGCGCGTCGAGTACACGGGCGACGTGGCCGCCATGCCGTCGAGGCTCGAGCCTGCTGCCGAGCCGAAGGTCTGGCGGAGGTCCCAGACCGAGACGCTGCCGTCGGCGGCACCCGCGAGCACGAGCAGGTCGCGCGAGGGTCCGAGCGCCGCCGCCGTCGCGTCTCCCTCGCTCTGCAGCACATGGGCGGGCCGCGCGGGCCGGTTGATGTCCCAGACGCACGCGAGCGTCTTGCCAGCGAATGGCTCGGCCTCCTGCTGGTTGTCGCGCGCCTTGCGGCCGTAGACGGCGAGCGCGAGGTTGGACGCGACCGGGGAGAAGGCGAGCGCCACGAGCGAGCGTCCGCTCATCGCCTGGCACAGCTGCGGCAGCTGGACGTCCGCCATGGGACACAGTCTCTGACCCGCGACCGGCGTGTCCTTGGTGAGCTCCACGCGCCGAACGAACCGGTCGTCGTCTGGGTTGTCGTCGTCGTCCTCGTCGTCCTCGACGGGCTGCTCGGCGGCCATGGCGCTCTCGACGACGAGCACCTCGCACGCGTACGCGGCGTGCTCGAGGAAGCGGAAGAACCGCGCGGAGGACGAGGACGAGGACGCTGCTGCGTCGGATGTGGCCTCACCGGCAGCCTCGACGCCAATGTCGTCCGGGAAGTGCATGGCCTTGTCGCTCGCGGCCGGCCGCTTGGTCTGCGTGGCCTGCGCGCGAGCACCTTCGGCGGTCTGCGCGGCCGCGAGTCGCACGGCACCGCGCCGCAGCCGCTGCAGCAGCTTGTCCTGCTCGCTTACGGGCGGCTGCTGGAACAGGAAGCACTTGTCGATCTCGAGCTTGCGCGCCTCGAGCACGTCCTTGACGCGGCGTGCGCGCGGGTCGAGCGACTGCTTGAGGCCGGCGATGGCCGACGAGACCGACGCCTTACGTGGCGGCTCGGCTGATGGCTGGGCTGCGGCTCGACCGCCGGCCTCGGACGAGCTCGGCGGACGAGAACTCGCGGCCTGCAGACCCTTGGACTCGGCCTGCAATGCCTGCTGGATCTTGGCGAGCTCGCGGCCGGACAGGTCGTCCGCGGGCGGTGCCTTGCTCTTGGCGTACGCCTTGCTGCTGGTGGACGAAGGTGTGGCCCGTGCGGTGGCTGGCGGCGGCGGCTTATCGTCCGCCTCGAACGCGTCGTCCTCGTAGTTCTCGAAGCCATCGTCGTCGTACTCATCGCGCTCCTCGGGCTCCTCCTGGCACTCCTCGGCGTTGGCGTTCAGCGCCGCCTGCTGCTGCCGCTGCCGCGCGTCCCGCGCCTGCTGCTCGAGCTCCTGCCGCCGCTTGAGCTCCTCGAGCTCCTTGGCGCGCTGCTTCTTGGCCTCGCGCCGCGCCGCCGCCGCCTGCCGCTCGCGTTCGACGTCCGCCTCGTGCTTGGCGATGGCCATCGCCGCGTCGGGTGCGACGCTCGAGGGGCCGGCGGTGGCTGCCTCGAACGTCGGCGGGGACTCCGCAGACTCGGTCGGGGCCAACGATGTCCGTTTCTTGGCCGCGCGCGGCTTGGCATCGCTTGTGGTAGCGGACACAGGCTTGGGCTCGGCGAGTGGGATGCGAGGCACGGCGGGGACGGGGGAGGCTGCGACCGAGGGACCGGCGGCGGCCGCGGGGGACGGCGAGGCCGCCGCCTTCTTGCTGGAGCTCTTCTTGGCGGGCCTGCCGCCCAGCGCGTCGCCCAGCGGCGGACCCTTGGGGTCGGCCATGATGGTTTGATGTCTATGTGTCAATGCTGTCAAGTGGGGAAGATCGCGTCGCTTCAAGGGTCGAGTCGAATTTTAGCCAATCCAGCGGTCGGGATGAGGATAAAAATGATGTAATTGGATGATTACGTGAAACCGTGTTGGTGTCTGGCCAATCAGCGCGCGGGATGAGGCACTTCAACTCGCGCGGGACGCCACGTCAGACAAGCGGAGACGCCTTCAACGCCTTCGAGCGTCACTGGTGCGAGCGTCACGGTCCATCCTCCTTTTGGCCCGGACGGCGGCAATCTGCACCTGGTCGGGGCTGTGGCAGTGTCTTTGCGGCCGCCGGAGCCGTGACGACCACCGCCTTGCGGCTGCTGCCCATCCTCTCGCGACTGAACTCGGCTCGGCCACCGTGGGCCTTCAACGCGTTCCGGCTTCGACAGTCGCCGAGGACTTTAGTCAATGCGATTAGCCGTACGGTACTCGCCCATACACGCCTCGCCATTGACTGTCATTGAGCTCAAAGGAGCGGGCAAGCGGGCAGACAACGCAGTCATCTGCACACATCCACGATCGGCCTGACCATTGGCAACGGTGGTGGCACTGGAGCGAGGGCAGGGAACGGGTGGAGGGTGGATCCGTCGGCGAGCTGGACGGCCAGACCTGCGACCAGCATGGTGGGCCAGAGGGAGCGCCGCGGGCATCTCCGTGGCGAGTGGACGCGGTGAGGAGCGGCTCGCCATCCATTCGCGCTGTGCTGGCCACCTTGCCCCCACGTTTTTGCGCAAGTTCCAAATGATCTCGCTCTTAGATGTGTGTACTGAAACGCATAACCTTGTATAATGAATGGTTGAATGAACGTATTCATGACGAATTGAATTGTAGAATATTGTTCCCGGCAATAACTGAATGTTCTGTTCCAATCTGTATTTCGGCGGATGCCCGGTCAAGGCGTTCTACCACGTGGCCTCAAGGTTTGCGGCGATTCGCTCGCGATCCGCTGGCATGTCGCGTCTGGGCGAGCGGCGATCCGGAGTGATGGTCGCGTTCCACGCCGACAGTCGTGAAGGTCGCCGAGTCACTTGGCGGCCCAGCACGAGCGAGAGTGGGAGCAACAACTGTATGCCGCCACTTGTGCTGGGACTCAAGCCATTTCGCGCGCATCCCCGTGCTGGGCCGGAGGTCGGTAATTTTCCGTGCTGGTGCGTCAGCCGAGTAGATTTCTTCGTGCTGGGCCGCGTGGCGGTCTGCGCCGCGCAAAAACTGGAGGCAAAGTGCCGACCGCCAACTGCCGACCGCCAGCCGCTTGGGTCGACAAAAGTCAGGATTTGTTCCGCTGTGGCAGAGCGCCGCCGTGTTTCGCTCATCCAGCACGAAGGGCTAACCTCCGAAACGCGTGGGTGTTCACTCCCTTCAACGTACGTAGTTACGAGCGCGCTTTAGGTGGCCGAACCAGGCTCACACGCCATGAAACGCAAGGGCGGCACTGCCCCTGACGGAGAGCGCGCTCGGCTGATTGATCAGTTGCAGTCGCTGACTGAAAGCGGTGCTGGTGCTGGTTGCGAGCGGCGCCTGTCGTTTATTGAGTTCGTCCACACGGCTGGTCTCAAAAAGTCCGTAAAAACGGCGTTTTGCAGCGAAAAATACACTTTACAAGTCACGATTTGTCAGGTTAGGTCGAATCCCCCCGCTCAAACACTCGCGGTCTTGAACCGGCGAAGAAATCCACACAGTGTGAGCGCTTCAACATGGGCCTCCAGCATCACCAACTCTGCACTTGGCAAACACGACGAAAAATATACATGCATACAGTACTGCTAACAACGTAGCTTCCTTCGGTCGCGGCCAGCCTTCAACTCGGACGCTCCCCCTTTTGCCTTGCCTGCCTTCCGTCCGTGGCCATTAGCCTCCATGTGAGTCTGGCACTCCCCCTCGGCCTCGAATTCTCTCGTGTGTCTCCACACCGCTCGGGACGTGGCGTGGCATACTCCTCCTCACCCCACCGACCAGCGAGCAACCAGCACGAGCCACGTCGCCGCGCGTCGGCGAGCACCGCGCGTTGGCGTCTCCCGACCTCACTCCTCAACTTGCCGCACCGAGCGCACATCTCGACCCGGTGCTCGACCATGGCGGGCGACGCAGACGGTCTGCTCCAGGCCGAGGGCGAGGTGCCGCAGGTCTACCGCTCGCTCAACTTCCGCTCCATCCAGGACCCCTACACCAACAAGGACGACGACATGATCTCGCGATACTCGACGCTGCGCGCCGACAACCTCGACAGCATGCTGAACGGCGGTCTGGAGCGGTTCTACAAGAAGTACGACCACTTGTCGCGGAAGGTGAACATCCAGCTGC
>JAADXC010000604.1:0-16448 GCA_023336425.1 Phytopythium cucurbitacearum (nom. inval.) | reverse complement strand
TCGGGCCCGCAAGGGCCAATCATCAATCAGAGTCGAATTTTCCCCCTAAAGCAGACCTGCCTCGAGCTTGCTCGAGGTTCCAAGCTTCCTCAAGGGCGCCAACGTGCAAGCTACATAACGGGCGCTCTAGGCCCGTTACAACCCATCTTCAAGACGCAGGAGATGGTGCGACGCAGCTTGACTCACAATCATACATTCAAGGACTAAATGTTGGGGCTGAAACACTACAAGTTTAGGCAGCTTCTCAAGTCCAAGTGTGAATTGCTGACGAAGTGTCGCGTGGTTTGCGGAGAAAACTATACTAGCATGACGTGTGAGAGCTGCGACAGTCTGCACCTCCGGCTTGGAAGTCGAGATGTTTTTGTGTGCCCCCATTGCGGGTACATGTCAGGAAGGGACGTGAACGCCGCCTTCAACATCCTCCGTTTCGTATGTGGCAGGTTGCTACCCGTCCACAAAAAAGCAAGGAGCGCGCTGACGGATAGTGGTCATGGCCCAAGGGTTACGGCGTGAGCCATGATCAAGGACAGATCGACACAGATATGTGTCTCTCTGCTGAAGTAGCGAGATCGGTGATACACAGCAAGATGTAGAGTTGACTCATTAGACCGTGACAATTGCGTGCGCTGACCCCATCACATCAATGGAATGTCACTAATCCACGACAGTGCCGTGTCATTCTTTCAACCAGATCAATACCGCGTACGCGATAATTATACGCCCAATTGAAAACATATCGGATCCTTTGTGACCAGGCGACAAGGTAAACAAGATGCACGGGCGAGTCAAGAGCGTGGAGCGCGAGAAGGAGCAGCAGAAGACGGACGCGGAGCGCCAGGAGGACCTCCGGCGCGTGCGCACCTACCACGAGGTGACGGGCAAGGTGTTGGCCATGAAGCAGCAGCGCGTGCTGGAGCCGCACGTGCTGCCGCTCACGAGCCACCTGCTGCTGCTGAACCCGGACTTCCACCTGCTCTGGAACTACCGGCGCGACGTCATCGACGCCATCACAGCCGGCGCCACCGAGCCGACCGCCGAGCTGCAGGAGATCGCCAAGACTGAGCTCAAGCTGACGTTTGTGCGTCTGGTCGAGCTTGGTAAAACAACAGTGTGTGGGGAGGTGCTGACTTCAAGTTGATTGATGCTGATGCAGGACGCGCTCCAGCGGAACCCAAAGTCGTACTCGGCGTGGTTTCAGCGCCAGTGGATCATCGACCGCGGATTGGGCGACCTCAAGAAGGAGATTGGGCTCTGCGACAAGCTCCTTGAGCTCGGTGCGAGGCTGCAATGCGCTGCATTTTCTCGATGACATTGTGAGAGCTGGCAGAGTAACACTCTACTCGCAGATGAGCGCAACTTTCACTGCTGGAACTATCGGCGCCACGTGTGCAAGCTCGCGGGCGTATCGGAGGAGGAACAGCTGGAGTTCACGACCGCCAAGGTCGAGCAAAACTTCTCAAACTACTCGGTGAGATTGTCCATTTGTCTTCCCAATGCACCACCTCAATTGCTGAGACGAAATTTCGAATTCGTGTAGGCTCTGCACCACCGCAGCATTGCATTGCCCGACCCGCTGTCGTCCGACGTCGTGTTCGAGGAGATTGGCATTGTGCAGCAAGCCGTCTTCACCGAGCCAGACGACCAGAGCGCGTGGTTCTACTATCGCTGGCTCGTCACGTCGATGCTGGAGCTCGTCGACTCGTCTCCCGAGGACGCCGCCAGCTTCCTCCGCAGCCAGGTGCAGTGGATGGACGAGTTGCTCGAGATGGAGGAGAACGCCAAGTGGGTCACCGTCACGCTCGCCGACTTGCACGCTCGCCTCGGCGCCATCTCGGAGAACCCCACCCACGCCGATTCGAAGAAGCGCAGCGTCGAGCTGTACCAGCGCGCGATCGTCATTGATCCCGACCATACGCGGTATTACCAGGACATGGCGGCCAAGAGTGCTGCGTAGTTCTCTTCTGAACACTTGAGCACAAGCTCGACTGAGATAACAACAACGGCGAGATCACGAAAGGGAATATCCATTTGTACGGCGGGCGTTCATCGTCGCCACCAATTCTGTATGCGGTTCTTCGATCCGTCATAATTTACACGGCCGGATTCACTTGTAGCACGGCCACTCGGCGTAGTCTCCTGCAGCGAGCAGGTCTTCGAGCACGGTGCAGTCGCCGTCGATCAGGTCGAGCGGGAGCAACTCCTGGTCTGTGACACCCCCCACGCTATTGGGCGATGCCCATGTCTTGAGCTCGTGGCTGCACTCTTGGCCTTGCAGCACGGCGGAGCAGTTCGGGCAGGCGGCGACGGCCGCCTCGAGCGCCTGGTTGCGCGCCGAGAGGCTCGCGACCTGCTCCTGCAACTCGCGGATCTGGTTCTGCGAGCGCTCGCGCAGCCGCGCGGCCGCGATACGGTTCTTGAGCTTCTTGACCTCCTTCGGATCCATGTTCTCCACGTCCGACGGCAGCTCGATCGCCTCGCGCTTGCGCCGCATCCGAGGCGGCGGCGTCACGACCGCTGGCAACGTCGATCCCATGGAGGTGTTCATCGTGTTGATATCAGGGAGTAGCGGGGCCCAGAGAGGAGCGGGAGGCGCATGCAATGCTCGGCAAGTTGAGCAATGAGTAGTCGCATGGGGGCTCGCGAGTCGCTCGACGCGGTTGAAGCGACGGCAGCATGTGATCTCGATGTGATGGCGCCGGACTTTGTCGCTAGCGGTGGTCGAGCTACCTTCACTCTGCAGACCAAGCAGGAGTTCGAGAGCTTCACTCGTCCGAGTGATGGTCGAGTGAAGATGCAGCCGTAACGGTGCAGCAGAGGCAGTAACGGTGCGCGACTAGAATAGAAGCTCTCTATCCCCCGTTATAGTGCCTCATTTTTGATTGTAGCACGATATATGTCACTATAATGAATTCGCTACCGCGCCTGTATAAAATCATTAGTACCCTTAGGGGACTCTACTAACCGAGGATTTTCTTTCCATTTTCAGCACCACGCGGCAGCTTCGGCGCTGCCAGTGGAGATCGTTTGTCTCCATCTCTCCAGCTCCTGTCCCGGTGCTTTGTTCCTTCTAGCTGCTGACGATGGCTCGCGGACGGAGGGGACGCGGCGGCAACAGCCGACGCGCGACGCCGTACGAGGGTGCGCGCAAGGAGCGTGGCGAGGGCAGCGGCCGCGACGCCAAGGACGGCGGCAATGGTGGCGGACGCCGGTCGCGGGGTCGTCGCAGCGGCGGCGGGGGCGGCGGCGGCAAGCGCGAGTCCAAGCCCAAGCCCAAGACGGCCGAGGAGCTGGACCGCGATATGGACAGCTACTGGGGCAAGTCGGAGGAACACGCGGCCAAGAAGCTCGACACGGACATGGACGACTACTGGAAGAACAAGGATGCGGCTGGTGCGTGGATACCGTCAATTTTTAGGAGACGCGGTTGATGTTTTGAGGTTTTGTATGTAGAAGAGGTTACTAACGTGATGTGGATGCGCGCAATAGCCGAGGGAGACGACAAGGAGGATAAGGCCGAGGTCGCCAAGGAAGGCGACGCGGCTGCTGCTAGTAGTGAGGAGCCGGCCAAGCCGGCGGAAGAAGCAGAGACAGCGGCGGAGCAGCCGGCCGAGGTGGCGGAGGAGACTGCCAAGGAGGAATAGACTTGACGAGCCACGAGGCGCTTGTTACTTGAGAGAACCCCGCAGTACAGACGGCGTCGAGACGCTAATGGCACGATTTCTTGACTTGCGATGCGCTGCTGCTTGGCGCAATACATACACATCTATAGTGTGACTTGTGGGGGAGAACGTTGTTTGCTAGCCGAAGACCTCCTGGAGCTTGCCGATGGCGGCGAGCACGAGCCAGAGGATCCCAACGATGACCGAGAGCAGGGACGAGAAGATGGAGATGCGGAACGCCAGCAGCTCGGACCGCTCGCCCAGACGGCCTGTCGCCTCGCCGTACACGGCCGCGAACACGCCCATGGTTGCGATCGACGTGAAGCAGAACGAGCCGAGGTACGTGACCGACTTGGTGGTGTCGTGCAGCCCGACGGCGGGAAGCACACCGAGGATGCCGCCCGGCCCGGCGATGCCGTGCACGATGCCCACCAGCAGCGCCGTGCACTATTGCACGATCCACAAAGCAATCGATAATGAGTATCGCAACAGTGAGTGGAAAGCAGCAGTACATTTTGTCATGGGCCATACCTTTTGCGTCTGCGCGTTCTGGAAGTCGATCGACGGCAGCTTCCAGCCACAACACACTGGACCGCGCTTGGTCTTGGCCGGCGCATCGCCTGTTGCTGACGTGTCGGCTGTATCCGCGTCGCTGACCTCGCTCCGCGACGACAGCAGCTCCTGCAGCGCCACTGAGTCGGTCGGGCTATCGTCGAGCGCGATCGCCTCCATGTTGGTCGCCTCTGTCTGCTTGGTCTGACCATGTGCAGTTTTGGAACTCTTCTCATCCATGTCTTCAATGACGGGCGATGTCTTCTCCTGTTCCCTGTCCAGTCGCTTTCGCTGCCGCGTCGGCGACGCCCCGCCCTCTTCGTCTTCATCGTAATTGAGCGTCTGGCTGCTGCTGTTCTCGCCCTTCTTGAGCAACCGCAGCGGCGACGGATCGCTGGCGAGCGAGTCCGTCTCCGTATGGTCTGGGTCCTCCTCCTCCTCTTCCTCCTCCCCCTCCGTCTGGGCGTCACCAGCCTCGAGGTCGCCTGTCGACTGCTTCGCCTTGAGCTTCTTCTTCTTCTTGAGCGCATGCACGCCGCCTCGCCTCGCGCGGCGATTGGATCGGTACTTGGTCACGCCTTCGTGGATTCCATACACCCCCAGCGCGACCATGAACACACCGACAAGCACGTCCGTCACGACGTTCAGCACGGAGAAGTCGAGCTTGCCGTCCAGCGCGATGAAGACGACAGCCATGACGATGAGACCGATGCTGTGGCCGCAGCCCCAGCGGATCCCCAGCGCGAACGACCGCCATGACGAGCCGGCCGAGAGCGTCGCGAGCGCCGACAGGTGGTCTGGACCCGTAAGCACGTGGATGAGTCCGAAGAGCATTCCCGTGAGCGCCAGCTCGATCGGCGACGCCTGCGCCAGCGCAGAGGCGTCCTCGCCGCCGTGCATCGCGGCCGCCGCGACCTCCACGCGGAGCAGGCGGCTCATCAGGCGGCGGGAGCTGACAGGCTCACGGCGCGTCCTCTTGGTCAGCCGTGCCGGTGGTCGCAACGAGTGGCGAGCGAGCGAGCGTGCGGGCTAGCCAGCGCGTGAGCTTGGCGCCGTCGTTGTCGGTCGCCGAAAGAGCAGGTGAGGTCTCCACATGACGCCGCGTGCGGGGTAGAAGCCAGGAGCGACTGAGGTGGCATGTCGATACTTACCGGTATACCGGACCAATACCGCTGCTCAAAGGTCGCTTGAGGGTTCTGTAGAATCGGCCGGGTTGCATTCCAGATATCCAGCATTTGCAAAATTGAATTAGAAAATTATGTCAAAAATAATAAATCGGAATTATACTATTTTTACACTCGACTGCGACTATAGTCCGAGTCGAATGACCCAGAAAA
The DNA here is from genome assembly GCA_023336425.1 of Phytopythium cucurbitacearum (nom. inval.). Taxonomy (NCBI): domain Eukaryota; phylum Oomycota; class Peronosporomycetes; order Pythiales; family Pythiaceae; genus Phytopythium; species Phytopythium cucurbitacearum (nom. inval.). The sequence continues at coordinate 10,900 of JAADXC010000604.1, read as the reverse complement.
AGATTGGAATGTGCGAGCCTTCAAATGCTCAGAATGCTGGTACTGGTGCTGGTGCTGCTGCTTGGCCGTTTCCCAACGGCACGGCCGTCAGGGAGGCTCACAGCCAACCGGCATTCCGCTTTTGAGATCGTTGGGCTGCGCGGCGCACCATGGTCTTCGTCGGCGGAGTCGCCGCGCGCCAGCTGGCCATGGGTCTCGGATGCATCTACCCGCTCTACGCGTCCACCGAGGCGCTCAAGTCCGGCAAGCAGCGCGAACTGCAGCAATGGGTCACCTTTTGGTATGTCCACCTCGTGCGCGATTCGATTCGGTTCTGCTTGTCTCACGCCTTGACGTTGGATCAGGGCCGTCAACGCCGTCTTCACGGCGGTTGAGCTCGTCAGCGATGCTGCCTTCGGTCGCTGGCTGCCCTTCTACTTCGAGGCCAAACTCGTCGCGCTCGCGTGGCTCGCACTGCCTTCGTATCGCGGCGCGCTAGTTGTATATGAAAACTGGCTCGCGCCGTTCTTCCTGCAGCACAAGGAAACGATCGACGCGACATTCCACACCGTCAAGCACCGAGCCAGCGCCACCGTCGTCCTGATCTGTAGGGAGACCATGGCCGGCGCACTGCATCGCGGGTCCGGCGTCGTCGTGCAAAGCCAGCAGTACATGGCCACGCAGCTCGTGCAACAAGCGCTGAGCTCGACGCTACCTTCTGCAGTCGCTGAGTCACTGTCGCCTCCTGGAAGCTCGAGCCGGATGCCTGAACAGACGACGACTGGACTCCCTGGGCTGCTATCCTTCCTCTCGGTGGCAGCCGCCAAGGAATCAAATACTCGCAATGACATGGCCAAGACCAGCAGTGGCAGCAAGCATGGCAACGATGTTGAGACATCGTCCACAAAGAAGCAGCAGCAACGCAGCGCCAAAGCCCAAGCGAAGTCGTCGAAAGCGGATGACGATGATGACGTGAAAACGCCAAAACCAGGCGCGGTCACAGCAGTGCGGACGGACAAGAGCAAGCAGCTCATCGATCACTTCAAAAAGCTGCTGCTCAAGGGATTCCAGCTTCAGTACGTTGCGACAAAGGGCGTCATAAAGCATCGTCTTCTCCGCTTGGAGGAGATCGACGCACGCCACATCACGTTCATCAGCACGCGAGATCTGGACGCATCTGGCGAGGGAGAGCACTCCAGCTCCAAGAAAAAATCGGCGCGGCTCTTGATCGTCAACATCCAACGCGTATCGGCGACGCTCGATCTGGACGGCAACATCTCGGCGGACATCATCGAAGATTTGGAATTGGCCAAAGCCTTCTCGCTCGACAACGGCAAAGGTGGGCCAATGGTCTTCCAGGCCGAATCGCAAAAGAACCGCGACCTGCTCGTGGCAGGTCTGAGGCTTCTCATCGCTGAGCATAAGCAGTATCGCGATCTGGCACCTGAAGCGGGAGACAAGGGCTCGCCCATCAATTCGCTGACACAAGAGCAGCTTGCTGCTGAATAATGCTCGCCATATCTGCTCTTGAGCAGTGCGTGAGATTTGATAGCACCAGTGTATCAGCTCTGCATTCTCTGCTTGTCTTGGCCGCCAATTAAGACTTCCAAAATACCTTGGCCAGCGATGCGCGGATGCGTTCTGTCGGTGTACGATCGCTGTGATACTCACCACCAGTACCGTTCTCCAGCCCAGTGTCTTCTCCGGTATCGCTGTGAAGATCAAACCGCATACCTTCCGTGTCACTGAGAATCCCGTTTTCCTTCTGGTGGCGCTTTCGGAAGATTTTGCGCCGAGCATCCAGCAACTTCGGAGTAACGTCAAATAAGTCGATGTCCAGCTCCAACTGATGAACCGGGTGCGAGCCGTGATAGTCCAAATAGAACGGAGTGAGAATCTTGTCCTCGTTCCCTTGCAGGTATGCGGCTACTCGCTTCGAGATGACAATTTGCCCACCATATCCAACATCGCCAACTTCCCGCGCGATATACTCGGATGCACCAATGTACAGCTTCTTTCCAGTGACAGGGTGTGTCTGCGTAACAAGCGAGCCTTCTTCTGCGCTCGCATCGTGAATGCCCATGCGCACGCGAATGCCACGGAAGATGGCTTGAGGCTTCAGTCCAATGGCCCACTCCGTCTTCACAGACGGGAGCATCCCGTCCAGCTCGGACGGCCACTTGAGATCCACCAACCGCACCTGCACTTCCAAACAGTAGTTGACAGCATCCGAGATCGTGTGGAACGCCAACTGGAACGCATCGCCCGCCGTCGTGATCTCGTATCCGTTGAACTTTGGGAGGCACGAGCGCAACAAGTCATCGTGCAATTCCTGGGCGGCGTCAATGACATGTTCGGGAGCCGTGGCCCACAGCGCACTTGACCCCTCGATGTCTGTGTTCACGAACACGGGGTTCTGCTCCGGAGGCGTCGATGCTTCGTACACCTGATACGAATCATGTCGCCACGCCGCGCGAAGGTTAACCCACTCGGGCGAGTTGCGAACGTGCGTCGGGATGATTGGCGATATCATTCGAATGCAGCATTGCTGACTGCCACCCATGACGAACGCTTGAGCCGCACCAAACAAATAGTACAGCACCGTCACAGTGCCGACAATGTAATCAGGAACCGCGTCGACATCGTCGGCTGGCATCATAAGCAGCCCGAGCTGGATAAAGCTGTACGGCAGCGTGAACAACGCGCACACAATCATCAGCAACTTGAGTCGTCGGTAGAGCGGCGAAGCCATCACCACGCCGTGAATGTGTTCATGCTTCCGTCCCGAGCAGCGCAGCACAACCAGCGCGCCGATCGCGTAGAGCACCGACACAATGATGATGATGAGTTCGGTGTAGCTGAGGAAGCGATAGGCGCGGTTATAGCCGTCGTGCATGATCACAATCGAGAGACCCGGGACCATGAAGGCAATAATGATCGCCAGCGCGCCGTAGAGGTACTTGAAGATCGTCTTGCGCTCAATCTTCTCTCCGCGGTCGAGCGTGGCCATCGCGAGCTTGAACAGCTCCCTCGCTAGCAGCAAGATCCAGTAGGCGCTCAACAGGAAGAACAGGTTCTCCAGCAGCAGCAATGCCGTCAGCGTCGTCGACAGCGATGACGTGTCGTGCGTGAGCTTGGTTATGTATGCAGCTTCCCCGCCGTCGTTGTGTCCGTCGTTGGTCGTAAAGCTATCGAGCGCGCTGCTGCTGCTGCTCGACTCGGAGTTTTCCAGCGCTTCCGTCTCATCGTCGACGTAGTCCTTCATGGCGTGGATCAGGCACGCGTAAAAAATCCCGCCGGACAGCGCGTGCAGCGAACTGCACAGCAGGAAGCACGAGATGACGAACCGCACAGTTGAGCGGAACACGTCTCCGCCGAGCCTGCGCATGTGGTAGCCCGCGAGCCACGTCGCGGCGCACGAGACGAAGAGCGTCACCATGTACACGTACATCCAGCGCATATTCACCGACGCATTCTTGGTCATCTGCGACACGAGGTTGAGCCGTCGCTCGTCCATCATGGCCGCTCTCCTTCTGCGTCTTCGACCCCCGCCACCGTCGCTACCCGCTCTCCACTCGCCTAATTCTCCGCCTTAGCGCCACCAATTACGCGAATCAACAACAGGCGAGGCGCGAAGGATGGGGCCACCGGCTGCTGTACGCCCGTCCGCTGAACGGGTCGAGTGAACCGCGGGGAGCTGGCGCGCCGCCGGTCGCCGAGGCCGTCGGGCTTCACCTGGTGCTGTTGCTTGTCCCCCAGCGTCCGCCGATATTGCGGAATCGACACAAGGAAGTCTCGCGTGTTGTTACGGACGTGGCCGCTTGCCTATTGCAGCGGCAAATTTGGGCGGAACGTCGGACGAGGTGTCGGAAGAGCCTGCAGGAATTGGTACAGGCTTCAGAGGGTTGCTGAGAATGGATCGGATTTCAGAGGTTCGGTCAAACATGTCATCGACAATCATTCCAGAGATTCGTTCCTCCAGAACTGGATTCACAATCGACGACGGCATCGGGTGATAGCCGGAGTAATACGCAAAGCTTGACTCCGCTGCGGCGACAACACGAGACAGAGAGCACCAAGGGTCTGCTTGTCGACCTCAAGTCCTGCAGCGCGGGAACGTAATCCCACGTAGGGCAGGCAGGCTCCCCGCCTTTGCTCGTTTGATTAAGCCGGGAGTTGCAACGGCGCACTGTGTTGGAGCCTCATCACGTTGTTGCGGAGCGTTGGCGTAGCGCCGATGGCAGCATCAGGACGCAGGTCAGAGCAGTGCATCAGCGCCGAGTTTCGCACCTCAGCTTCATTTGGTCTCGTTGTTGTTGGGGAGGTGCATGTCAGCCATACATTCGAGCAAACTTGGCTGGCCATTCGAGTGAGCGAACAGAAACAAATTATGGGAAACGTAATTCTCGAAGAAATAACGCGTTATCGCTTGCCATTTTGCATCCCCACAGCTTTCCGCAAAGTTCGAACCCCATCGCCCTCTCGCAACTTTCCCCCTCGTAAAGTTCGCATTCCCGCAACAAGTCTTCAAGGCGAGCCGAGGTAAACGGCAACGACGGCTCAAGCTGCGAGCCGCTCGAGACAGACGGCCGAGAGCTGCAGCCCAACGGGAGCGAGCCGGAAGCAAACAACCGGTCTATTAGCACCATGGCGGACCTGGGTGACGTGCCCATCGCTGTGAGCGGCGGCGCCGCGGTCGGCGCCGCGGTCGGCGCCAAGCGAGCGGCCGCGGACGCCTTCGCTGCGGTTGAAGCCGCGGCTGACGCCGAGCTCGCCGGTCTCGGAGAGCTGAGCGGAGCGACAACGACGCTGGACGACGTGCTGGCGTCGACTCCGCTCAAAAAGAGCAAGGTGCTGGACGAGGAGCTGCCGGACGTGGACGACAATGAGGAGTTCCCTCAGGTGGCGGACGACCACGACGACGACCTGGAGCTCGCGATCGGCGACGACGACGCGATCAACAGTCTGAATGGGAACCCGGACGAGGAAGGGAAGGAGGCGGACGTGGATCTAGATCTGGAGGACTTGGCGCCGCCGACGGACGAAGAGGACAAGCCGATGGGGGAAGAGGAGGACGACGAAGATGTCGACTCGAGCGCGCCGCCGTCGCAGGAAGACCAAGCCGATCAGATTGACATTGTCGACGTTGGGGACGAAGAGGACGAGGAGACGGAGGACGACGAGAATGGCAGTGCCGCCAACAGCCGCGACGGTGGACTCGGCATGGAACCGTTCGCCGGGGAAGACGAGGATGAGGACGACGAAGAAGACGAGGATGCCGAGGATGCCGAGGAGATGGCCCGCACACTGCGGCAGGCGAATAACAAGCGCGAGGCGCGGCAACTGCTGCAGCAGCTGGACGACTCGGCCCGCAGCAAGCTGGTGCTGACGGCTCTGGAGAAATATGGCGAGGAGCTGTTTTTCGGCCACGAGGACGCGCGCGACGCCATCCTGGTCGACGCGTGCGGCCAGGACGCGATGTTGGGGCTCATGCACGACGCCATCCGCGTGCGCGAGCTGTATACGCGCGGTACATCTGCGGCACCAGTGGAGCTAGACGACGATGACGATGAACTGAATGATGGAGATGAGGACACTGGTGACGATGACGACGATGAGGAGGACGACGATTCGCGGCCACCGTCGTCCGCTGCAGCGGAGAGCGAGGCGATTGTGCTCATCTCTGAGGAGGAGGAGGAGGAGGAAGAGGAGGAAGAGGACGAGGGGACCAGCAGTCGTAACGTTTCTCAGGATGAGAGCGCACCCGAGAGCGCGCCTGATGCTGATGCTGATGCTGACGAAGACGACGACGAGGAGGATGCGAACGGAGAGGGAGACGCAGGAGCAACCAGCGAAGAAACTAGCGCGATAGTCGACAGCGCAGTAGCAGTTGTAGGAGATGCCGCGTTGCTGGCAACAGCGTCAAGTGGAGACCAATGAATGCGATCAATATTACGACCGAGTCTTGGAAATCGACTCGCCTTGTGTTCCTAAATGCTATTCGACCGACCGCCTACCCAACCGGCCGAACCTCCCCGCTACTCTTCGCGGCGGCTACAAAATATAGTCATATGTACTCTCATGCTGCCTCACACGCTGGCGGCCTCGACGTGATCATATGCGTCCACCATCTCCGCGGCGACGATGGCGGCGCTCTTGTTGAGCATCTTGTGCTTGCGCACACGAGACACGATGATGGTGATGTCGTCAGGCATGCCACCTCCCCACAGCAGATCGTTCTCTTTCGCGAGCCGCGCGAACGGCGAGTCCCGCATCCGGTCGAGCGAGAGATCATACGCCTTCTTGACCAGCCGGCGCGTGAGCCCCTCGACCTCCGGCTCGGTGCGCACGATCTCGAGCAGCTCCTCTTCGTCGACGTTGTCGAACAGCCCGTCGGTCGCGAGGACGATCAGGTCGCCTTCGTGCACAGGTACTCGAAGCCGCACGCCGTTCGTAGGGGTCTCAAACAGCGGCCGCTCGTTCATGAGCGTGTGCGAGCTCGCATCCAGGTCACTAACCACATCCTTGCGCAGGTCTGGGCCAGCGAAGCCGAGCTGGTACGGGCAGTTGAAGTAGTGCAGCTGCTGCGGCGACCGGTACGACACATGGGCACCCTTGCGGCGACCAGCGGGAGTCAGATCCACGTCGCGGTCCTCGACCTTGCGCATCAGCGAGCCGTCCAGGGTACCGCGCAGCCTCGCAGTCTCGCGGTCTGACTTCTTGTCGCGGATGATGAGGAAGCCCGAGTCGCCTAGATTGATGGCGTGCAGCTCTCCGTTCTGCGGGTCCAGCGCCATCACGCACGCCGTCGAGCTGCCGATGATCTCCTTCTGCAGCACTGTCGACCACGCGGCGTGCAGAACTTCACTCGGGTCGATACGATGTTCCTTGGCGTACGCGACCTGCATGGCCTGGTGCGCCGCCTTCATCAGCTCGTGTGAGTACTCGCGCGCACTCACACCCTTCTCGAACCACGAGCCGACGCCGTCCGCGACTCCCATGGACAGCACGTCCACGGGACCGAGCGTGCCGTCGGTCGGTTCCTCGGCGGCCGCCTTGGTGATCGTTGCGAGATGATTGGCGGCCACATTCACATCTTCTTCGCCGGTGACCGTGTCTTCCTGCAATGTCCCAACGAAGAAGGCGTCTTCGCCCCCTGTCGCCTTCTTGTCCGGATGCGGGATCGACATGGCAAACGAGTGCAGGTAGTACGTCCACTCCGTCATATTGACTGTCTTACTGTGGATGGCAGCGAGGCAAACAACCATCAGCCTCGAACGAGATAGCGAGAGGAGTGCCGCCGCTCAAGGCATGGACAAGTTTACGTACTTCCGGACGATGTTCTGGTCGAGAGAAGTGTTGGTCGGTAGCCCCTTACGCGGCAGGATCAGGTTGATGTAGTCCGACTTGGCGCTGCTCAAGGACACGCCACACAACCACGTCAGTCCCGTTTCCCACATCTGATCAAGCAACCGTGCTCACATACCTCGTGGGCGAAGGATTCAGCTGCGCGTCGTGCCGGTGGATCAGCGACGCAATGTCCGTGAGCGAGACGGTGCCGACCAGCTTGCCGCCGTCCAGCACGGGGAGCTCGCCGCGACCTGAGAGCGCCATCACTGCTCGGCACTGCCAAACGAACAGGTTAGCGAGGTCGACTCACGAATCAACTGGAATGCCCATGCCTTACGTCTTCAAGCGAGTCGTCGGGGGCCACATGCAGCAGCTCGCGCGCAGGGATCATGACCTCGGACACCTGCTCATGCAGTGGAAAGGGGAGGTTAGTGCCGGCAGTTTAATACTGACCACACATAGAATGGGGAGCCGCACCTTGATGGCCCAGTCGGCGATCTGCGACTGCTTGCGAAGCTTGACGATACGCTGGAGTGCCAGGTGGTTCGTGAGCATCCCCACGACCTGTTTCTGCTGGTTGACGACCACGAGCGTGGCCGAGTTCTCGTTCTTGGCGAGCGACTTGACGGCGTCGCCGAGCGTCTGGTGCTCGTAAATGTAGTTCGTTTGCTTGCTGCGGAACTGCTTGGACACCTCCAGCAGGTCCGCCACCGACATGTGCGACGGCGACGGCAGCGAGTTGTGCGTGTACGCGCGCAGCGCGCCGGCATTTCCGCGCAGGGACGGCGCCTTTCTCGCTGATGCTTGGCCCGAAGCCGCCGCGTGCAGCAGCTCGACCGCCACATTAGCGGCAACCTGCGCGGCCCGCGCGCGATGCAGTTGTCGGCCGACGGCCCGTCCGCCATCGCGCAGGAGGAGCAGCATCGCGAGCACCAACCCAGTCGCTCCCTATTGGTGGTGCTTTGGCGAAGTGAACGCTGTGCCCATGCAGACGACCGGAGGGTGTACCATCGGGAAAAAGGTACTGTACCCCGTTTATGGCACGTTTAACGGTACAATCATGGTACGCTGTACCGATGGTACCATTCGTGTCGCTTGGACTTCAAGGTGGTGTGGGTGCGACGGGCATTTTGAGCCAATCGTGGAGATCGGATCGGAGTTTCATTGGTCGAAAGATGCGCCGAAACGCATGGTTTCGGCCAATGAGCGGCTGTCGCATGCTGGGTGGGGACAAAAACCCTGCACCAAAAAGAGGCTCACAGTGTGTGCTGTAACAAAGCGACTGTGGCATCGAGACTTGCACGGTCGGGACAATGTCGTATAGCGGACGGGTATGTTCCATGCAGACTTGAGGATTGGCGCTTCGGCTGGCTTCCTGCTTGGCGTCTACGTCGCCCAAGCAACAACCTGTGGATGTGCTGGAGGCATGTCCGTGCAACGCCGCTGGCGTGCGAGGAATGCTGTATTTTCGTACTGTACGGTGGTGCTGTACGCTCGCGCCGGCATGCATTCACGATCGTGGTGACTGTGCCGCCGACAATGTGCCGCCTATGCCTATCCTCACTGCTGCCAAAAGACACCAAAGATGGGCCAGCAGTACCAATTAGCGCTGACAGGGTTCCTCGATGAAGGCATCACTGATTAACACGACGTTGCCATTAGCATAGACACCCGCACATTCATGTGGAAGACGTTCTTGGCGGCGTTCACATCTCGATCGTATTGAACGCGGGAGAGCGCGCACTTGTGCGTGCTGCTGTCTCCGAGGTCTTCTTTCATCCCCGACAGCTGAAGTAGGACGTCGGCGTGTACTCGTTTGCGCACTCGATCAAGCGTTCGCCGACTCGTTCCTGGTTGTACTTCAAGAACACCGTGCTCTTGAATTGCGACTGCGCCATCATCGCTCTCTCGCTGCTGAGGTACAGATTTCACGCTTTCTCTCTTGTTATTTGCTTCCGAAAGCAGATTCTTGCTTGATATCGTCTGCTGGAGTTGCAGGGGTGCCGTCTCTAACCACAATCTATTCGTCCCTCCTAATCATCTCATTAGCTTCAAACCAAGTCAGAAGAGTTGGGTTGCAGTGGGTTCCCAGACAGCTCGAGAGCTTGTGGTGCATGAATGCCCCTGGCCATCTGTGTCGCGTGACGATGTGTGAATCGGATGCATCTGCGGAGGCGATACCACTGACGGCGGAGTTTCGTCTTCTCCTTGACCTTCACCTACTACTGTTTCCCGATTTTCATCTAGTGTTTGTCCCTGCTCTTCCTCTCGGCAAACGTCACCTTGGACCTCACGACGTTGATGGTATCAAAAACCGCCTGAGAGCAGTAGACTCACTCCTCACGCTGACCGATCGTCCATCAGTAACGTAGATAGATGCGAATACCAGGTTGGATCCAACATACAGCAGGAGACTACGTTGGTTGGAATACTACGAAGCGGTGACTCGCGATGCCGTTTTTCAATTTATGCAATCGATGGGGTCGAACAGAGTACGTGAGCCCAGGAAGCTGTTCACGTAGTTCAATGGCACGAGCACTCCTTTGTCTTCATTTATCTCTTGCTGCTTAGGCTCGTGCAGTTCCTCACAATGTAAACAACTCAACTCCACTGTGCACACCAGCCATTCGATCCTAAAAGATCGGACTTGCTCCAATTCACGATCCATTCGAATATTAAGACTTGGGTGGAAAAGAAACATGTCACGCACAAAAGGAGATGCGTGGCTGGTTCTACGGCGAGCCGTTGCTCAGCAACTACAATTTCTACACGCCGGCTAACGAGCGCTTGACAGACACTGAGCTCCAGCAAAAGCTGCAGCAGTTTGCTGCACCCAAGTTGGCACACCTCCATTCCGAGTAGACCGAATGCAGTCACCGTGAGATCGTTTGAGCGATTTGGGATTCTATCTGGACTGGCGCATTATGCATGAGCAGTCTGAGCTCAACAACATTCTGGTCCATGCAAGTGTCCGAGCGGCACCTCCATCACCCGATGTGTGCGGCTCTGTTGTAAGTTCATGTCCTCTGCTAATCCCAACGCATACCCGGTGGCTCCAGGCTGTGCAAAGCTCTGCAGCCCCTGGAGCTTGGTCCGGTCGGTCGATTTCTCTGGCAACCCAGTGTAATGTAGAGCGACTGACGCGCCATTGGTGTCGTCCACCTTCAAAATGAGCTGCACAAGGTGGCCGAAGTAGTATTGCGGCGAGCTCAGCTTCTACGCTCCGGCGTAAGACGCAAACGCGTTACGAATAACTGCAGCCCCGTCAGGATGTCGACGCACGCTTTGGGCTCGGTGCGTTCGGGAGTCTGCTGCTGGTCGCCAAAGTCGACGCCTCGCGCGAACACGAAGCTCGTCCCATCCAGTCCTCGCTTGGTCACCGGTGTTGATGGAACTCCATTGCCGAGGCATGGGACACACTGACGGTAACCAGCCTCTCCATCAGTCCAGCTAGCACTTATCGACAAGGAGCGACCGGCATAACGAAATCAGCTGGGGAGATTCGGCCGTCTGGGAACTACCATGCTGTGTCCAACGGTCAGGCACAGCTTGCGCACTTCAAGAACAGCCC
>JAADXC010000603.1:0-16481 GCA_023336425.1 Phytopythium cucurbitacearum (nom. inval.) | reverse complement strand
GCGAACCAGCGCACGACGTGTGCCAGTATTTGGAACATCACTGCTCCGATGCATCCTAGTGGGAGGAACCCGATGCTGAGCGGGAAGCATACGAGCACGATGATAGCGCCACCGATTCCGAGCACTGCTTCGGCGGTGTAGAAGAGTAGTAAGGCGGGGATCCGGAGGAACGGGCTCATCGGCTTTGACGGACTTGAAATCGGTGTCAAAGGAGTAGGCGTGCTGTACGGTCCTTCTGGCACAGCCACTGCGATTGGGACGGGCTTGGCGGCTTCAGCGTCGTCGTCGAACCGCTGGCTCGGGTACTTGTGGTAGACGACATCGTAGGCTTCCGACTTGCTCATTGTGTTTGGGCAGTGACTCGAAGCTTCGCTTGGGAGGTGCGCGGCAAATGTGAGAATGAGCCAAGAGTCCGAGGTTCACCGTGCGCAGTGTCCATGGTGTGTCAACCGGTGACGAGTCCAACGCTGGCCCTGTCACACTGCTGTCCTGTGGCGCCGTCCTTTTGGTGCCAGCGAGAGTGTTGGCTCGTGTTGGACAGATCCGTTTGGCTGTTCGGTCGTCGAAGGCGGAGGCGGACGGACGGCAGCCCAACGAACCCAAAATGTGTGGAGACTGGATACATATCTACAGCATACTACATTAGTTATAATTCAAATGTGCTTTTACCTTATTGCGTGATTAGTTATGTGGACTGCAGTTCGCTGCTGGATGACTTCAACATGAAAACGAAGTGTCCGAGCGGAATGACGTCAATGATTACCATTATACTTACAGTTCACTACGAAAAGACAGTATGCATGGGACGGTGATTGTATCTTTCGAGCATTTCCCGAACCATCACCAGTCAGCATGAGCACGCTCGTATCATTGTGTCTGGCTGTGTTGCTGGTCGTGCGGCTGCAGGTCGAAGTGTCCGCGGGCGATGCATGTCAGCAATTCCGCCGACCGGTCTCGACCTTCAGCCACGCGTTGGTGCACATCGAGGCGCTTGGGAGTCCTCGCGACCGAGCGGTCGAGGAATGCACTCGACGCGCCGTCGCGGCGTACAAGTGCAACGCTGTACGTTAGCTCTATGCCGCCCATGGTTGTATCACCGATGAAGGTATTTGTGACACGGACTTGGATTGTTTCGAGCAGGTGGTCGAGGAGTTGATGGCGGCACAGAGACAGTTAGAGCACCATGGAGTCCAAGAGGCGTTCGTCAACGTGACTTTCGACCACCGCCTAGCATACGAAGTCTGGCTGTTCAACGAGACCTTGCAAGAGAAGTCGATGATCGAGGTGCCGTTGGAAGTCGTGCCAGAACAGGACCTGTCGACGACGATGGCTGCCTACTGCGAGAAGCACGGGATCAGTCAACAGAATCGTCGAGATGCCAAGGCGAAGATCAGCGAGATGCTGGTTCGAGACTGGGGCTGCGATGAAAACGCCACAAAGGTGCTGGGCGACAGCGGTGGAGGCCAACGTGGCCATATTGAAGTGGCATTGACATTGGACGGACAGGATGTGTTGGTAACGTATCAACCATCGCAAGATCTGGAGCTTGAAGGTGCGCGGTTTTGCTGGGAACACCAGCTGCGTCTGCCAATGTGCGCAAGCGTGTTGCGGAGGATGGAAGACGAGGCTAACAATGCTCCTTCGCTCCACCGCGATGAGCCGGCCAGCATTCTCAGCATCCAATCTCCAGTAGCTTCACGGCTTTATCCAGTCTCCGAACGGATCTACTTCGAGCTGGACTGGGCTGAGAGCCATATTGGCAAGCGCGACGAGAGAATTTGCATCTACATCGACTACAGAGCAGAGCCATTGCACTGTACCATGCTGCCTCGCACCGACCCCCTCTTCTTCTCTCGTGGAATGCTATCGGTCGGATATCACATACTGCACTTTGCGCAGATCGCTCCTGGCGCGGACGGCAATCGACCAACCATCCGTGACTTTGTCGGGGCACGGATATTTCAGGTTGTCAAGCCTTCAATTCAGATCCTTGGTGCCGCCGTTGGGAGATCGCACATGTTTCGCCACCAAGTGTTTATAGACGTGCAGCTGCAAGCCACGTCGTTCAACGTGCTGGATCCAGCCCACCGAGTGTGCATTCTTCACAATGGCGAGTTTGAGTGCTTCAAGCGTGATCGAATTCGTGTTGATAATGAAGTGATGCGCCACGAGACGGTGGGCTCGCCTTACGAACACAAAGTCACGTTTCATGCGCCAGTGTTCAGCGCATACAACGGCGGCCATACCCTCATCGCTATGCTCATGGACAGCGGCGTCAAGAGCTTTGCCCGATCACCGCCATTCCCGATCAATATGGTGCTGAACCCACCCACCATCGCACTGAAACGTGAGGCGAACTACTTGATGAACCTTGCTGCGATTGTAGTCCAACGACCGCGCATCTGCCCGTTTCAACTGCAAAAACCGAAGGCACTCGCGTGGATTTGCGAACTGTGGCGCCACGAATGGGGGTTCTATTCGCAGAACGGGGAAGACGGCGTGCTGATCTCCATCTTCCACAACGTCGGCGTCAAACACCACACGTACGTGGAGTTCGGTACGGAGGACGGAAGCGAATGCAACACGCGGATCTTCCGCGAGCAGCACAACTGGACCGGGCTGCTCATGGACGGTGGGAACCAGGACTTAGCCATCAATCTCCACCGAGAGTGGGTCTCCGCCGAGAACATCCGGAGCCTATTGACCAAGTACAGCGTGGCACGCGAGGTGGATCTGCTCTCTGTTGACGTCGATTTTAACGACTACTGGATCCTGGACGCCATGGTCTCTGCCGAGTTCTCGCCTCGAGTCATCGTGGTAGAGGTGAACAGCCACGTTCCTGCGACCGAGCCCCGCGTCGTCAGGTACCTTGAAAACGGATCTTGGGACGGATTCTCCGACTACTTTGGTGGCAGCGTCGCTGCATTCAACCACTGGGCGATCCGTCGCGGGTATTCGCTCGTGTACTGCGAGTCCCACGGCGTCAACTGCTTCCTGGTGCGCAATGACGTTCTCGGTCAGGACACGTCGACTTTGTTGTCTCCAGCGGATCTTCAAGCGCCGCCCAACTTCTTTGGCCAAGGCTGGAGCTATCCCAACTCGACCGATCCGAGCCACGAATGGGTATGGGTCGAGTAGATAGGACCTAGCGTATGACGCAGCGACGCTGGATGTCGAACGGCTCAATCTTAACCATGACACTGGCGCAGCACGTGCTCGTTTCGATCACCCATACATCTTGCGTCTTGCCATCTGCTGGCGTTACGTTCGGCAGCACACTTCGCGCGCTCGACGAGTTCAGTCGCAAAAAGATCTGGCGTTCCGAGGTCACTACACGCTCGACCACCGTCACAGTCATCCCACATGACACCCGTCCAACTGGTGGAGCGGACAGCGAGGGTTCGAGCCGCACCGGTGCTCCAGACTCTTGCACACATCGATACTGCTCCTGCTCGGTGTTTGGACCGTCGACCTCGTTCAGAACGGATTCGTTATCCAATGTGCGCTCCACCGCCCACGTTGGCTCGTCAAAGTACCGAGAGTGCAGTCGCAGGAACACGACGCCGTCACGATTGATGACCGTCTCGACGACTTCGACGACGTCGCCGTACAGCACGTAGCCGATCTCAGGCAGCTCCAGTTCGGGGCGAACGCGCACCTTGCAGCCTTCAATCACGCACCGGTAGAATATCCCCGCAGTTTCGGACTGGAACGGTCCGCGATGCAGCTCGACCAACACTTCGTTGCGGATGGAGCGACATGGTACCCAACCGTCGCGGTGTTTCCCGTCAGACGCCTCGGTGTCCGCACCGACGAGACACGCGAACGACTCCAACGCGAGTTTGACCATCGGATCGCCCTGCTCATTGTACACGACGCCAGTGGCTCGGAAGACGCGGCCGAGTGGGAGGTGTCCCGCAATCGGAGACGCGATGTTGCACTTGACTCGCACCGCCACGCCGCCAGCTTTTCCCTTGTGACACACGCGATAGTAGCAGTCGTAGCTCCACCGACCTGCGGTAAAGCACTGTTAAATCGTGCAGACTACCCATGGAAGGATGCAATGAGCTCGCCAACGTACTGGCGGCGTGCGTGGCGGACGCAGCGGACTCAAGCTCGTCAACACAGTCCATGCACTTGCCGTCCAGCGAGTGGTACTGCCGCTTGGAGAAGGCATCCTTGGCCAAGTCACGGAAGCACTGCACACAGCGCTTGGTGCGCGCGACCTCGCCTGGCTGCTCCGCTGCAGCTCGGAGCGTCGCATCCACACAATCTCGGCATTTCCTGGCAAAGTGTCGATCATTAGCACGGCTCAGCGAGTCAGGGCTATGCGGGAGGAGCACGTACGGACTCGCCTTGCTCAACTGATTGCGCGAGAAGGCGTTCAGTCGTAGGCTCTGCCCACAGCCGACGCACGGGCACACGCGGCCGTCGACCCGCTGCACATTCGTCACCTTGGTCGGTCCCATCTTCAAACTCGCTTTCGCCAATCAAAGACAAAATATCGCGAGTAGCGTGGGTCACCTGGATTAGATCCCATAATGGTGTTTTGTATATCAAATTTATTGATCAACACCCGAAAACAATCGACACTAAACCATATTCTAGGGACTGACGGCCTCCACACAAAACGAGCGGCGGTACGTTGCGCTGCAAACGCAAACACTAGCGCTCATTCAGCCGCTGGCCCTGCTCACCACCGCAGCGCTTGGGTGGTTGTCGTCCGCGACCCGTGCCCAACACCGGCACACGCTCGAGCATTTTCTCGTGGCAGCGACGCCCATCCCTTCCCGCCTGCTCGACAACCGAGAGTGGCGTCTTGACCCCATTCCCGTTCCCTCGAGCACTCGGCCGCGCCTGCTGGTGACAGACACATTTTGAATTCCGACCGCGTTCTACCGCTGTAATCGGAGCCGCCGCCGACCATGAAGATCATCGACAAGATCAACGAGAGCGTGGAGAAGAAGGAGGTGTTCTACTCGTTCGAGTTTTTCCCACCCAAGACCCCCGCCGGCGTCGAGAACCTGTACGCGCGCATGGACCGCATGGCCGCGCTCGAGCCGCTCTTCTGCGATATGACGTGGGGTGCTGGCGGCTCGAGCGCGGACCTCACGCTCGAGCTGAGCGCCAACGCGCAGAAGCTCAGCGGGCTCGACATGCTCATGCACATGACGTGCACCAACATGGCCGAGGGCGACGTGCACGCGGCGCTCGACAAGGCCAAGGCGGCGGGCATCCAGAACATCCTGGCGCTGCGCGGAGACCCGGTGCGCGGCGCCGCGAGCTTCAACGACTGCGATCGCGGGTTCTCGCACGCCGTGGACCTCGTCCGGTACATTCGCGAGCACTTTGGGGACTACTTTTCGATCGGCGTGGCGGGATACCCGGAGGGCCACACGGACTGCGAGAGCAAGGAGAAGGACCTGAAGTACCTGAAGGAGAAGGTGGACGCCGGCGCGGACTTTATCGTCACGCAGCTCTTCTACGACGTGCAGGTGTACATTGACTTTGTGGACCAGTGCCGCAACCTCGGCATCAAGTGCCCGATCATCCCTGGCATCATGCCCATCCAGAACTACGGCGGCTTTGTGCGCATGACGTCCTTCTGCAAGACGCTCGTGCCGGACGCCATCGCCAAGGCGCTTGAGCCCATCAAGGACAACGACGAGGCGGTCAAGGACTACGGCGTGCAGCTCGGTATTGAGATGAGCCAGCAGCTCATGGCGGCGGGTGCTCCTGGGCTCCACTACTATACGCTCAACCTCGAGCGGTCTGTGCGCCGCATCCTGGAAGGCCTCACGTCGCTTGCCAACAAGGCGTCGCGCCGCGAGTTCCCGTGGCGCGCGTCCTCGCTGTCCAAGCGCGCGGCCGAGAGCGTTCGCCCGATTTACTGGTCGAACCGTCCCAAGAGCTACCTGCAGCGCACGGCGCTCTGGGACGAGTACCCGAACGGCCGATGGGGCAGCTCCGAGAGTCCGGCGTTCGGCGAGCTGAACGAGTCGCACTTTGTCGCGACCAACATCACCCCCGTCGACCGCAAGGGCATGTGGGGCGAAGCGCCGGCCGTCAAGAACGACATCCGCCAGGTGTTTGTCAAGTACGTGCGCGGCGAGATCTCGAGTCTGCCGTGGTGCGACTCGCCGCTCCACTTGGAGACTTCGACGATCCAGGACAAGCTCTCGGCCATCAACGCGGCGGGCTTCCTCACGATCAACAGCCAGCCGCGCGTGAACGCGGCACCGTCCGAGGACCACCTGTACGGGTGGGGCGGAAAGGGCGGCCGCGTGTACCAGAAGGCGTACATCGAGTGCTTCGTGTCGCCCGAGAACATGAAGAAGATCATCGACAACGCCGAGAAGCACCGCGCGATCCAGTACCACGCCGTCGACTTCCGCGGCAACTCGTACTCGAACTCGGGCAAGACGGCGACGGCCGTGACGTGGGGCGTCTTCCCGAACAAGGAAGTGCAGCAGCCGACCATCGTCGACTACAACAGCTTCATGGTGTGGAAGGACGAGGCGTTCAAGCTGTGGCTGTCGCTGTGGGCCTCGCTCTATGACGACGCCAGCGACTCTGCCAAGCTCGTGCGCGAGATCCACGACACATATTTCCTCGTGAGCATCGTCGACAACAACTTCGTCAGCGGGAACATCTGGGAGATCTTCGGCGTCTAAAGGGCGACATCGGTGACATCAAGGCAAGTCGAGAGGACGACTCGACGGGAATGAGGAGTGAACAGCGCAGCTGATGACCCAGCTCGCTCTTCGGTAGACGGTGGTGGTCTATTCTCTTCCTCCGGCGGTTCGGTCTTATCGGGACCGACACTGCCAGGACGATGACAAATGGGCCGACTTGCGTTTGCATGTGTGCACAATTGCACTCTGGAATGGACAATTGACATTTGGGTGTTCGGTTGCATTTTGAACCGCCCAAACCATGATTTGAATTGTCTGTCCCACAGTGTCTCTCCAAATTTATATTTCACACAGCCAAATGAAGCGAAAAGCGACAGTTTACTGTGGTCACAGTTTTGGTTGCTTCCAATAGAGCACCTATTGTGAGTGTTCATCCAGAACGGATCAACGACCATGCCAGCAGATCCGGTGCCGACCACCGGCGTGCGCATGCTCCGCGGCCACCACGGCCCTATCAACGCCGTCCGCTTCAACGGTACCGTGCAGACCCGATTCGACATATTGTATGTCACCGCAGTGCTTTAATGTCGCTTGTTGGATCGCAGCCAAGGGGACGTATGTCATGACATGTGGCCAGGACAAGGCCATTCGGCTCTGGAACCCGCACCGCGACGGCGTCGACGCCGAGGGCGAGGCGCTGCTCATCAAGACTTACGAGGGTCGGCATGGATACGACGTGCTCGACGTGGCAATGTGCGGTGACTCGCATTCACACTGAGAAACTGATGCTGTTCATGCTGATCCTGATTGTGTGCATCAAGGATAGTGCCGAGGACAATGCCAAGTTCGGCTCTTGTGGCCGCGACCGCGCCGTCTTCCTATGGGATGTGCCGACGGGAAACGTGATTCGCAAGTTTGAAGGCCACGACCACGTATATGAACTGTCAAAATGCAGAGAGAAGTTGTGTGTTCGAGTGATTTGACGGAACGATGGTCATGATTGCAGGGTGTCAACTGCGTCCGCTTCAATGCCGACGCGTCTGTGCTGCTGAGTGGGTCGTACGACAAGACGGTGCGCGCGTGGGACATCAGGTGTGTTGATAGACGCACTGTGCCACTGAGTGGGTGGTGGCAAACGTCTGAACGCTCGTCGGATGCAGAGCGAGGAACGCGTACATGCCCATCCAAGTACTGGACGACTTCAAGGACAGCGTGACGTCGCTGGTTGTGTCCGGCCACGAAATCACCGCTGGGTGAGTCCTCTCTCATCGAATGAGCTCAGCACATTTGCTTGGTAATATTGCTGACAGCAGTGTGTTGAGCGTCTCAGGTGTGTGGACGGGATCGTGAGGACATTTGATCTTCGAGCAGGCGTGCTCTTTCGCGAACATATTGAAGGTAAAGACTCGACTCGCTATCGTGGTTGCTGCATTGCTGAACGTTGTGACTGTCGGATGCTCAGAGCCTGTCGTGTGCGTGGATCGATCGCCGGACGGGAAGCTGCTGCTCGCGAGTTGTTTGGATGGTTCGATCCGGCTGATCGAGAAGGACAAAGGGCAACAGATTCAAAGGTATGGGTTGGCATCAATTAGAGCAATGCAAGGTGGTTGTTATTAATACGACTGTGGTTGTCCTGAAGCTACCGAGGCCATCACGTGAGCGAGTACAAGCTCTCGTGCTGCTTCTCCCACGACGGAGGCTATGTGTTGAGCGGGTCGGAGGACGGCAAAGTGTACGCCTGGGACCTCGTCGACGGCAGCATGACGTCTTTCTACGCGCACGGCAAACCCGTTCGGACGCTGGCCGTCCACCCAGACGTCCCGATGCTCGTGACCGGGGCCATCAATGGCGCCGCCAAGGTCTGGACCAACGGCAAATGAACTATTTTGCGAATCGCCTGCGACTAGGACAACGTGTACCGCAGACCGCCGACCGTCATCAGCAGGTCGTTCGCGCTCTTCTTGTCCGACTTCTTCTCGCTGCTGAAGAGCGACGCGAAAACCTGGCTCTGCTCCTTGTTCTTTAGGATGGCGTCGTTGGCGGACTTGGCGATCTTGGCCGACGGCTCGCCAGCGCTGTGGTCCATCGTCGGTCGACTCTCCGCCGCCCGCTTCTTGGACTTGTGCTTGTGCTTCCTGGGCTCTTCACCCGCGTCCTTCTTCTTGTGCTTCTTGTCCTTGCGGGCGGCCTTCTCAGCCGCCTTTTGCTCCAGCAGCTCCTTCTGTTTCGCCTCGTACTGTTCTTCCGGCTGCAGCAGGAGGATCGGCGCCTTACCCTCCATCGACAGCCCACACACGAGACACTCGGTCGTCTGTACCTCCTTCATCGCGCGCTCCGATACGACGCAGCCGCAGCTCGGGAGCACCACGAACGGCAGCTTGCCGTTGAACTCGGCCATGGTGATCGGACAGTACACGCCAAGGTGTCCGCCGCGCTCCTTGGTGTCGCCGTCCACCGAGAAGCGGCAGTTCACCACGTCCTTGAGCGACGAGATGTGGCGGAACTGCGCAGGCAGCGTCTTGGCCAGCAGCCGCTCGAGCAGCGCCTGCTTGTTGTACAGGTTCCCCAAAGCGCACGCCACCACCGGCTCGCTCAGCGGCTCGGCCGACAGCGCGCACGTCGACGCGCGCTGCGCCTTGAGCGCCTCCTGGTCCTGCTTCTCGCTGCGTGCCTTGGTGTTGCCGTGGCGCATGAACTTGCGCTTGACGGCGATCACGCCGCCATCATTCCCCATGCTCGCTCGCGCTCTGTGTTTCCTGAACGATAGAAAATAGCGCGTCCCCCAAACAAAGCAGTTTGTCCCCGTAATAAAAGCCTTTAAAAACAGATTATATTATATTAATACGAAATGCATTTTTGGAGTGATACACTTCAGCCGAGCGAGAACGTTCTTTTGCAAATTGAATATCTCTCTCTTAACGGTTTATCGGTAATAAGGTATTTTGCACGAGGAACAAGGCCAATGCAAAATACTTTATTACCGGTTCATACCTTGAAGTACAGTCTGACCTCTGTTTTCTACGTCTAGTACCTTCTTGTATCCTGTAATAAATAATTTTTGCTGACACTGCAATACAACGCTTCCTATACATTTGTTATTGAACTTGAACAATAACCTTGTGTTATTCATACATTTCACTTACGTAAAAAACAGAGGTCAGACTGTACAGATTGGGAATGGCAAACGCATGCATTTAGGCGATTATATCATATAGAGAAGCAGGTTGCTGGTCCGTGCGCTGGCATATGCTCTTGCGCGCGCAGCCGCTTACTTGGGCACGGGGCGACGGTTCCACGCCTTGAGGCGAGTGGCGTTGATGCGGATGAAGCCCTGGGCGTCCGCGGGGTTGTAGTCAAAGTCGGCGCCGCCGCCCTCCTGGTCCATGCTCGCGAGGTCGGCCGAGTACAGCGCGTAGTCCGAGTGGCGGCCCACGACCGTCACGTTGCCCTTGTACAGCTCGAGGTGCACGTAGCCCGTCACGTTCTGCTGCGAAAAGTCGATTGCGTGGCGCACGAACTCCATCTCAGGAGCGAACCAGAAGCCGTTGTAGGCGAACTCGGCGAACTTGGCCGAGAGCGAGTCGCGGAGCTTGGTGACCTCGCGGTCGAGGCAGAGACCCTCCAGGTCGAGGTGCGCCTCGCGGAGGATGGTGCCGCCGGGCGTCTCGTACACGCCGCGCGACTTGATGCCGACGAAGCGGTTCTCGACAATGTCGATGCGGCCGATGCCGTGCTTGCCCGCGAGCTTGTTGAGCTCGAGGAAGAGCTCGAGCGCGCCGGTCAGCTCGGGCGTGTTGGCCGTGAGGTTGGTCACGCCGACGGGGACACCCTTCTCGAACCGGATCTGGATCTTCTCGGACGCGTCCGGAGCCTCCTTCGGGTCCACCGTCATCTTGAACATGGACGCCATCGGCGCCGTCATGGGGTCCTCGAGCATGCCGGCCTCGTAGCTCGTGTGGTACAGGTTCTCGTCCACGCTGTAGGGAGCCTTCGGGGTCGCGTCGATCGGGATGTTCTGCTCCTGCGCGTACTTGATCAGGTCCGGACGGCCCTTGAACTTCTCAATGAACTCGGCGTCGCGCCACGGCGCGATCGTCTTGAGGTGCGCGTCGAGCGCCTGCGCGCACAGCTCGAAGCGCACCTGGTCGTTGCCCTTGCCCGTGGCGCCGTGCGAGACGTACTTGGCACCCTCGGCCTGCGCGATCTCGACCTGCTTCTTGGCGATGATGGGACGCGCGAGCGACGTGCCGAGCAGGTAGCGCGACTCGTAGATGGCGTTCGCCTTGACGGCCTCGAAGATGGCGTTCTTGACAAAGTCCTCGCGCAGGTCCTCGATGTAGACCTTCTTGGCGCCGAGCGCCAGCGCCTTCTCGCGCACCTTGTCGTAGTTCTCGCCCTGCTGGCCCACGTTGGCGCAGTAGCAGATGACCTCGAAGCCCTTGTTGACGAGCCACTTGAGGATGATGGACGTGTCCAGGCCGCCGCTGTAGGCCAGCACGACCTTGTCACCGGGGTTCGCGCGCACGCTCATGGCTTGCTGGGAGTCTCTCGAGGCTTGGGCGGGAAGCGCTGGAAGGTCGCTCGAGCTCTTCGCCGTCGACCGGAAGATTGGATTGTGAGCGACGAGCAGGCGGGCGATCTTGAAGGGTGGACAAAGAGCGGAGGAGGTCGAGCGGATCCGCTAAAATGCGTCCGCTCGCGTCCACTTACATTCGCCAAGTGAACGACTGCCGGCGGAACGCGTACGTAAGGGGGATGGGTCTGCGTAAACGCCGGCGTGCCGCTGTTTAGACGTTGACTTGCGATTTGTATGCTCGGAGCTCGCATGTTCCATCTTGCGGCCCACAGCGCGCCATGATGGGTGGTGGCACGCTCAGCTCGGCGCCGCCCTCAAGATCTTTCTCGCGGCTCGAGCACATCCGCGTTGAAGAGATCCCCAGTCACTAGGATCCTGTTGTGTGAGGCTGGGGAGCAGGAGAGACCACCGACGGCCATTCGAGCTTGGTGTCGGGTGAAGCACATGACATACATCATCAGTGGCGGACCACCGCAATGCGTGCACCACACCTCAATGCATGCATCATAGCTAGAAGCATGCGCCAACACTGTGTGTGCATGAGTCTACTAGATAGATTGGGATACTGTAAATGTCGGAGCCGCCGTCGGCATTCGAAGCAGGCATTGTCCGACGGCGGCAGGTTAGTGACCACAGCACGCAGCACTCGCTAGCCCAACATCACTTTGGAATTTCGCGAGTGACAGACACAGCACACGGCGCTCTCCACTCAAATGCACTGCTGGTATTGCTGTACGTGTATTCCATCAGTCAACTGAACCTACACCGAGTGTGCGAGGCTCCGGCGACGACTACTGTGCTTACTGGGGGACGCCATGGAAGTACACGATCGCGCGGATGCACTACAATCGGACAAGAGCAACAGCAACACGGTCAGTCACTCAGCAAAGCTAGAGGCGCTCAAGGGATGAAAGACCAACGTACCTCGCCGCTGTGCATAGCATGGAAGGCCTCGTTGATCTGCGTGAGGTCGAACTTGTGCGTGATGAACTCGTCCACCTTGAGCTCCTTCTTCATGTACATGTCGACGAGCGCGGGCACGCCGTCGCGGCTCTTGAAGCCGCCGAACGCGCTGCCGGCCCAACGGCGGCCCGTCACCAGCTGGAACGGACGCGTCGCGATCTCGACGCCGGAGGCAGCGACACCAATGATGCACGACTGGCCCCAGCCCTTGTGGCAGCACTCGAGCGCCGCGCGCATCGTCTCGGGACGGCCAATGCACTCGAACGTGTAGTCGAGGCCGCCGAAGCCCTCCTCCTCCGTCAAGTCGATCAGCACCTGCTGCAGCGGCTTGTCGCCGTGGTCGCGCGGGTTCACGCACTCCGTGGCGCCGAACTCGGTCGCGATCGCGAACTTAGCGGGGTTGATGTCCACGGCGATGATCCTGCGCGCGCCGGCAGCCTTGGCACCCATGATCACCGCAAGACCCACGGCGCCGATGCCGAAGACCGCGACCGTCGAGCCCTTCTCCACCTTCATCGTGTTCATGACGGCGCCGTAGCCCGTCGTGATGCCGCAGCCGAGCAGGCAGACCTTGTCGAGCGGCGCGTCCTCGTGGATCTTGGCGACCGAGATCTCCGGCAGCACCGTGTACTCGGAGAAGGTCGACGTGCCCATGAAGTGGAACAGCGACTACATGTTCACCAAAGCAAGTCAGCAACAAGCGCCAAGCCATGTCTCAAAGCTCTGGCAACTGTACCTCGCCATTACGCTTGCAGGTGAAGCGCGAGGTGCCGTCCGGCATGACGCCCGTGCCCTGCGTCGAGCGGATGACCGAGCACAGGTTCGTCTTGGCTGACTTGCTGCACACACACACGTATCCACAAGCACGAGCCGTTAGCACCGTCGACCAACCGCACAAGCCAAACACACGACGAGTCCGTACCAGAACTTGCACTTGCGGCACTGCGGCGTGTAGCAGGGCACGACGTGGTCGCCGACCTTGACGGACGTGACCTTGGGGCCGACACTCTCGACGATGCCGGCACCCTCGTGGCCCATGATGCACGGGAAGATGCCCTCCGGGTCGGCGCCCGACCGCGTGTACTCGTCCGTGTGGCACACGCCGGTCGCCACGATCTTGATGCGCACCTCGCCCTCGCGCGGCGGGGCCACGATCACGTCCTCGAGGACGAAATCCTCCTTGGCGTTCCAGCACACGGCGGCCTTGCACGTGATCGGCTCGGGGGCACTCATTGTCGGCAGAGGGGGGGGGGAGGGGAGCGAGGCGAAGAGGCTGCAACCGATGCGACCGATTAGCGAGAGGTTGGGAAATGAGCCGAAAGGGGATCTTTAGTTCCTCCGTTGTGAGCTCCTCGACGCTCCTCCAGCTCCTCTGATCAGAATGCTGGACGCGGATTCGCTGAAAGTTATTTAACGATGCATATTTCAGCCAATCGCCACGCTGAAGAGCCTGCGAGACCCGATTCATCATCGAATTCGATGACAACATCACAGCCTGCGAGACCCGATTCATCATCAAGCAAGATGACATGATCTTGCCGAGTGATGGTCATGGCTTGACTGGCTGTGCACGACGCGGCCCTTCGATCTTTGACTGTGAGTCAGTGTTCATTCGGGCTGCTTCGGCGCCGAACCCTGTGGCGCGGACCTTGAGGACATTCACGGCGTAATGCCGCGCACATCGCCAGTGAGCAGCCTCGCATCACCTGGGGTGCACCTGCCATTTTGTGGCCTGTGATGTTGTGCATGCATCACCATCGCGTACTGTACGGAACGAGTCGCATCTTTTACTGTACCGTATCGCTCGCGTTCGGGTGGCGATGTCGTGGCGGATAACGAAACGCGTGGTGGAAGATGGGTGATCGACTTCGGTACAGTACACCACCCACCGTGCCGTGCTGTGCGCCGCTGGGCTGGCACCCCAAAGCTTGTGGCCGCAACAGCTCTCGGCTGAGCAACACCGCCAGCCAAGCACACCGCCACCCAAGCACACCGTCGCACTGTGGCCGTTATCCACTCACCGAGACCCCGCTTCAAACAGCGAGAGTGTGTGGCGCGGGCGCGAGTCACAGGCAGCTCAGAGCTTGCTCTGTACTGTACAGTGTAGCGAAACATCCAGCGCCGTCGAGCAAAGGCGCAGCTGAGCTTCAAGCCCGATCGCGCCTAAAAACTTGAAGAAGACGGATGGATTCATCGCCACGCTCTCCAACTGCAAGCGACCTTGGCCTCGTAGTCGAGAGCAACGTTGCAGTTCAGAACGCGCCTAAACCGAGTTGTGTGGCCTCGAGATGCCCACGGAGAGAATCCACCCGGCGCTGCTCAACGACGCGAGGTTGCGAGAGATTCTCACCCTCACAAGCACAAATCGATCCGGCATGTAAGCTGCGAGGTCGTGTATCGTGTACAAAGCACAGTGAGAACAGTGAGAACAGTGAGAACAGAGAGAACTGAGAGTGAGTACAGTGAGTGCTGTCAGAACGGGGAGTACTGTACTGTCGCGATCTGCTGACGAGATTCAGCGAGCTGCAAACGGCGAAACCCGCTGGCCGGAATCCTTGAGGCGACGATCGCTTCGGTGATCTACTGGCCACAGCTGGCGCGCGCTGAGCTGATCAATGCCACCCCTACGTGCGGACGTTGCGCGGCGGCTGGTGGCTGGGGATCTGCCCGCACGCGATGGGGACCAACTGGCAAGACTCGCGACTTCCTGCGCGCCAAAGAACCAACGCACGTCGCGTCGCAACCAGCCGACGGTGCGCACAAGCGCCGGACGCCATCATCAGGCGATCGGTCTCCCCCCGAACCAGACTCGCCGAGCGAGCGTCGCGTTGACTCACGATCGATCGACCACGCACGCATGATGTCTCCCAGCCAGCTGAACCGGCCAACGTGTGGCTCACGGGCCGCTCACCGAACCAGACTGCGGGAGTATGCGCGCGCGATCCCGCACGTGCGCTCCATGGCTCGGCGCTTCTTCTGTGGTCGATGTGCAGACGTGGTCACAGCGGCGGCGGTACGCGCACGGCGCTCCCTCTGCTCTGCTCTATCCACTCGGTCCCCCGGCACATTGGTCCGCCGAAAGCCGCAGCCACAAGTGGGTGGGTACCCCTGTCACATTTGGTCATGGTGAGCTTTCCTTGATGCTGAAATGCCGCGCGCTTCAAGCATTTGCTGCTCCGGGCGTGTCAAGCGGTGACCTGGACATTTGTCACATTACCGTAAAGACATTTTGACAAGTAACGCCAGTAGCACAATCTCCGCAAAGCATTCGGTTGTAAAAAACGGTGTTGCAAAAGGATTTCCGTCGCAAACTTGGCGCTGGATGTTGCTCAATACACTGCGAGTTTGTATAGGGCTCGACCCGCATACGGTTTAGCGCTTAGTCTTCATTTCCGAATGTACTGAGCACACATCAAACCGATGATGGCTCCGCATCTGTTTCCCCGCCGCGCGCGCCAGCTGGAAGTCGGCACAGCCATTTGTGGGCCTCGCGCGTCACGAACGTCCAGGGCGACAGTCGTCAGTCGGCGGTGCAGGCGCCGGCCGCGGCCGCACCAAGAAATGGCCCGGTTCTAAAAATCGCGACAATGTGTTAATTCAAGCGTACTGAAATTGCGCGCCTGCTCTGTAACCCCCGTCCGCACTGACACAAGAAGAGCCAAGTTGCTCCTGCTGCCTACGGTACGCGCCGAAGGGCTTTTACATGGGCAGGGTCTCCGCTCGCGCCTCGGGCCTTGCTGTTCTAAAGTGTATACGTTGTCAATATGTTGCCTGCTGCCTGCTGCCTGCTGCATGTTGTATGCACCGCCGCGTGTGCCGCCGCGTGTGCCGCCGCATGCGCCGCCGCATGCGCCGCCGCGTCCCCGGCGCACGGCGAGGATGCCGACCGCCGGCCACTCATCCGCTGGGCAGCTGCCCGCGGCGGCCTCGCGGCTCACAAAGCCGCTTCGCAGGAAGGCGGGCGGCGGCTATGTCGACGCTCGCGTGGGCGGGTCTGGATGGTGCCCAGTGAGCGCCGGGAGGAGCGGCTCGGCGACGGAGAGGAGCAAAGGGGCCGACCGACTTTACCTCGGTCACGACAGCGCCTACGTGTGTACTGTACGTCCGCGGTCGCGTGCATGCAGGGGCTGATTATCGGCGCGGGCCGTCAACATCCAGAGCCGTCCGGAGTGCACGCCACCTTCCGCGAAGGAGGGTGGAAGAGGGGGGGGGACGTCATCTTTAAGGCCCCCCGGTCGGATCTATCCAGTCGAGGCCGGCCTCTTCGTGTGTAAAGGGGCCGAGGGGGGGGGGGGGGGGGGGGGGGG